>SADC01000569.1:0-78298 GCA_004194705.1 Ditylenchus dipsaci | reverse complement strand
TTTATTCTGAGGCCCTTAGTATGCGGAAATTCCTCAGCAATCCGAATTACAAAGCAGAATTTGAAAAAATACTTACTTGCTGAGATATGACCTAAAGTTGAAGTGTCAATATTTTGAAAATGGCCACTTAACTTTACTCCAACTTAAGATCATATCTCAGCAAGAAAGTAATTTTTTTCATATTCTGCTTTGTCATTCGGATTGCTGAGGAATTTTCGCATACTAGGGTCATCAGAATAAAAATTTTCAGCTAAAAATGGGTACTTTTTTCTTTAAAAAAATACAAGAAATTTTTCGAGGGGGGGGGGTGCACTTGGGTATCTGTCGAGAAAAATTAGCTTGAACCAAGGCGGAATTCGGGAGGGGGGAGAGGGGTACGGAGCGTTTTTTTTTGCTCTAAAATCGAATTAAGGACTGAGGAAATTTGAGAGGGTGTGGTGCAAACCACTGGTAGATCTTATGCGGCAGTAGCGTCAAAAGTTTTGAACACAAAAGAATTGAACATCCTGTAGCAAATAATCTCAAAAATTCAGAGCTTACCAAACTGAAACACTAAATTTTCAGAAATGAAGTACCAATCTTGTCTTTTGTCTCACCTCGTCACATCTACATTTTAATTAAAAAAACAGAATTTGCTGAAACAAATTCCACTGAATCGCAACTTCTGAATGTGATCAGGATAAGCAATGGCTCATCTGCAAAAAGAACGTTATGCACTGACTAAAATTTGAAAGGATACTGCGACGATCTCGTAATATTTTTAGTTGTTTTCTTGAATAGCTCAAAATTATTTTCAAGGTATTCACGTTTACCAGACTAGAGACGGATCTAGAAGTGGACCCGATGGACACTACCAACACTATCGAAAAAGCAGTGAAACGTGCAAGTAAGACTTTATTCCATTTGAAAAGAAATAATAATTCAATGTCTTAAGAGCAGTGAGTGTCTTGACTACCTGCTTGGACTCGAAAATGGATGAGCCTGTTTTGAGTATGCATTAAAGGGTGTATTTTGAAAAATTTTTGTTTTTAAAAGGGCATGCCAATGTTTTCGAAATCGGTGCCTGCCAATTAAAATTTTTTTAATTTATTTTTTTTTAGAAAACATGTTAAAGGACCATAGCCGTTGCCGACAATAAGAATTGGGACACCACGATTATTGCGAAAATTTGGGCAGCGAGCGATTGCAAAAATTTCAAATTGCGCAAATGCAGATCGCACAAATTGCTCCGAAATCCTGATAAGGCTTAACATTGCAAGGAATAATGTTAGCCCATAAATTTTCAATCGAAACCATGCTGTTATTTTACTTACGTCATCTCTAACAATCCGACATGCCGATTTTTAAGAACAAATCTGGTAAGCTGATTTTAGCGCAATATGAATTTGCGCAATTCGCATTTGCGCAATCTACATTGGCGCAATCCGAATTGGAATTTACTCGCCTCTCTCAAAAGGGGGAAGTAGGCAGTGGGAATCGAACCACTAGCAATTATAGACCGGTAACGGCGCTTTTACCACTGCACTAACAAGTAATACGTTAAGGTTTTCTTATTTTATTCTAAGCAACTTCATTTGAAAAAACGACAACAGATGAAAAAGTGTCCAGCGCCGTGGTGCGCAGAACAGATAAATTTATCTGAACCGATAAATTTATCTAACAGATAAAATTCAAATTATTTTTATCTGGCAGATAAAATTTTATCGGTCAGATGAAATTCGAGTTTTAAATAAAAATCAAATTCAAATTAAAAAGTGGGTTCCACAATTGCAAATCTATAGAAATTGTAAACAATAATAATGGCTAAAAATTTGATGGGTTTCGCCAAAAATCCTGGCTGAAAAATTTAGAAACCCATCAACTATTTTAATCACTATTCTTGTTGAAAAGTTCTTTAGATTTGCCAGTGTGGAACCCATTTTTTAATTTTAATTTGATTTTTATTATAAACTCGAATTTTTATCTGTCAGAATAAAAATATTTGAATTTTATCTGTTCGTTAAATTTATCGGTTCAGATAAATTTATCTGTTCTGCGCACCACGTCCAGCGCGCATTCAAATGTGCGGATACTTCGTTGTTAACGACAACTATGGTCATTTGAAAAATCCGTACAGAAGTTCAATGATTAGGAAAAAAAATTTGAATTGGCGGCACCAATTTTGACACCTCTTTAAAGGGGCATGCTCGCCGCCGATGGAAATATTTAAAAAAACGAGTGCCAGGTCTATTCAAACGAAGAATTATTTTTTAAATTATTTTTAGTTAAGTACCCTGCGGGGAATAGGTGATCAAAAACATAGCGTTGGTGGCCTAGTGGGATAGCGCCTGCCGACTGCAAAAGTTGGTCGTCGCTCGATTCACGCTGGAGGTATTATTTTACCTCAACTTTTCTGAAATTTCGTCAAATTAATTCTCCGTAAAAGCCCACGTGCCCCCTCCTCAGCCCCCCCCCTCCAAAAACTATTTTTCTCAAGTGTACTATTTTAGATTCCCTTCATTTTTTAAGTTTTCTTGTTCGTAATGTGTAGCACACTAACTAAGGCTTAGTTTTAGGCTTAGGCCTTAGACCAGGGCACGTAACATAAAATTTTGAAAAAGGACATTCGGGCAAAAAAGGCATTTTGACCATTTTTGAAGAAAAAGGGTGATTTTATCAGTGCTTTTTGCTATTTTGGAGCGAAAAAATATTTGATTAAAAAATTCAAAAATTTTAAAAGGACAAATACAAGCCCTGCCCTCAGGCTTAGGCAAAAATGAAAAAACTTGGCGTAGAGAAAAATACTCTTTGGAGGGGGCGGCACTTGGATGCTGTCTTAATTCTCGTTTGAATTTAGCTCCCACCTGCCTTTCAAAATATTCCCATCGGCGACGAGCACGCCCTTTAGTCAAAGAGGCAAATGTTAGTAATTAAAAGTATGAAACGAGTCAGAAAATAAATTTTAATTTCTGACCATGCCTTATAATTTCACTTTTTTGCCTCATTTTGCAAGCAATGTTTTAAACAATGATACCTCATTGGAAAACAGAATCTTGTGGCCACCTATAGTTTTATTACTTCTAATAAAACTATTTAAACATTTGCCTCTTTGATTGAAAAAAAAAGTAATTACGAAGGTCCAAACTCGAAGTGCGCGAATGAGCCATAAGTGACAGTAAAGGGGCATGCTTGTCGCCGATGGAAATATTTTGAAAGGCGGGTACCAGGGAAGTTCAGACGAGAATTAATTTGACGAAATTATGGAAAGGTCGAGGAAAAAATGTAGCTCCGGTGGGAATCGAACTGATGACCAACTTTCCCAGTTCGCCACCTTATTCTACAAGGCCACTGATGCTATTACACAAAAGAAGTGTTTTTGACTACTTATTCCTTGCAGGGTACTTAACTAAAATTTATTTAAAATAATTCTCGTTTGAATTGACCTGGTACCCGCCTTTCAAATATTTACATCGGCGGCGAGCATGCCCCTTTAAAAAATTATAAGTTTTTTATTTTCGGGTAGTTTTTTGAACCATAGATGCACACCAGATCTGCAGCTGGCTTTTTTCGAAAATCAGAAGCAGGAAAACAAAAAAAAACGGTATTGTTCTGAAAAAACAGAAGCAGAAAAACAGAAGTGAAAAAACACAGAAAAACAGAACCTAACAGAAAGCAGGCAGTGCACGGGCCGAAACGGCCGAAGCGGGCCCTGGATTTTCTCTGACTTTTTTCAGACTTTTTAGAAAAAAGTTTATACCATCTGATAGCTAAGATTTCAAGCTACAAAATGCTTTTTCCGGGCCGGGGTTTGAAATTTTTTTTGACCAACATGCCGGCTTTTTGGTCGAAAAACCACGTTTTTTTTGAAAAGGGTGTTTTTTTTTTGACCAAAAAGCCGGCCGTTGGTCAAAAAAAATTTCAAACCCCGGCCCGGAAAAAAGCATTTTGTAGCCTGAAATCTTAGCTATCAGATGGTATATAACTTTTTCTTAAAAAGTCTGAAAAAAGTCAGAGAAAATCCAGGGCCGCTCGGCCCGTTTTCGGCCCGTGCACATGCCTGACAGAAAGTCAAAATTTTAAGCCAAAATGTTGATTTTTGAAAAAAGCTTGCTCCCCACATCGAAATATGGAGATGTTTCTCCAGTCCTAACAAGGAGCGAAATTGGTCAAAATTTGGTCTTAAAACTGGTCGAAAACACTTTTTGGAGTATTTTGTGCTTATGACTTGAGCCTATAACTTAGGCCCATGATTTTTCTGTTTTTTTGTCGCAAATAAACAGAATCAGAAACAGAAAAATAGAAGCGGCAAAACATGATCCCGGCTGTAGCCCTGGTGTACACTGAATTAAAAAAGTAAATAAAAAATTAAGGAAAATTTTGTTGACCCAAGAATCAAAAATTTCGAGGAATTCTTTGAATAGAACTTTTACCTTAAAAAGTTTATCATTTTAGAGACCATTGTGAACAAAGACAATCGGACTTTTACTGCTAGACAGTTGCGCCAGAAGTATAATATGATGAGTATATGTGTTCTTTGCCAGACAGTAGACAGCAATGCTTATCCTAAACTACTTACTTAATTTAAAGTTTTTTAGACGCGTTAGGAGGGTCTTACCTTTGTTTTTTCAGGTAATTTTTTATTTTAGACATTAATAGTGTTGTCATTGAGAGATTTTTTTTTGTTTTTGGCCGGACTATACAATTACGCCCTGGCTCAAATCGACCAAAAATAATGTTTTTTTTTTCAACGTTTTAGCATCTGAGGATGTGTGGAAACATGTTTTTAGGGTGCGGCTGATTATTTTTTGTGAAAAAATTCGAAAATTCGATTTTCAAGTTGTCGCTGTTAGTCTCATTTTTCAACATTTTAAAATCATCTTTAAACGTCTCCTAAGTGATTCTTTTGGCTAAACTACAAAACCTCCTGGCCCAAAAATGGTTAAAACGGTGTCCTAAGAGCATTTTAGCTACTTCAAACGTAAAATAGCAACAAAAAATAAGTGAGAAGACACTTTTTGGAATTTTTGATTTTTTTTTGCATTTTTGCCTCGGGCGACTGAGGTAACTCAACCTAAAGGGTACGTGGACGTCTCTAAAAGACCAAAAAGATAATATTTAAACATAGTTTTGTCAACTGGGGCCTATCGCAATAAGAAACTCTGGTATGCATGCTTTTTCATGCATCCAGAGTCACTTTCGAGTGATTTGGGTCTAGGTATGCGGGTGTGCGCATCTCACTCCAAGCCCCATGAGAGTTAAAGATGCGCCCACTCACTTACCTTAGACATGATTTTGGGCAAGACTCTTGATCGAAAATGTATATAAGGTAAAAGTGCTCAAATAGCGTGAAAACGAGGTTTAAACCGGTTTTTGGGGCAGTGCGGATTCTGTCTTTTTTTCGAACTTTTCCCTAGTTGTTAAAATAACAAAATAAGTAAATTTGATTTGATTCTTTCATAATTTTTTAGAATGCTATTTTTTCTAAAAAATTATAATAATTAAGCCATCCAATTGTTGTGGAGTTGCAAAAGTTGTTTGTCAATCACCAGATGCTTATTCCAGAGCTCGGCAACTGCGAGTAAATTTTGAATTTTGCAATAAGTTGAATTTCTACTTGCTTTAAGAGCCACCATGACCCTTCTTAAGCGTGTCGAATCTACTTTGAGAGAGAATGTGGCAACACGGCTACTAATATTATTTTCAACTCTACTAATCTCTTACTGTTGAGGTAGTTTGCTAACAACAAATATTGCACTAAACAAACCATTTTACAGTAAGAATGCTACTGAAGGAGACAAGTTTCTGCAAGACTGTGACGATCTTTTAAAATACTTGACTTCAAGTGGTGGTGAAACGCTTACTGCTCTGGCTTTTGGCATTTTTTTCAGCGCCACTGCAATCATTTGCCTGTTTTTGTGATTTAAATAAATGAAAAAATTATAATTTTTTGATTTAAAAATGTTGATGAATAAATTTTTTGAATTTTTATGTACGAAGTTCTGTTTTTGAAGTTCTGTTTTCATAGAAAGTTAGAGCAGGATGAGTGTAATCTTTTAACTAGTGCACTAAACATTTTTTTGAACTCATTATTTAAAGTAAAAAGTTTGAGACAAAAAAATTTCAAAACGTAGGTTTTGTAGCCCTGCTCCTTCTCTTTCAAATAGTTTATAAAGATTTTTTGTAATATTTTAAGATAGTCATCGTTTTGGTGCAAACACTTATGTAATCATTCTTGAAAAGTTGATAAGCATTTTCATCACCTAACTGATCAAAAGTTTAATTCATGGCTAGGCGCCTCAGCAACGTCTATGGTCGAAGGTTACAATCCCCTGAGCAAACACCCTATATTTTTTCTCTACTGTTTAGTAAGTTCACTGACTTTAAGGTTCACTGACTTTTAGGTTCAAAGACAATCGTGTTCAGCATTGCTTTACTGTCAGCATATGCCCTAATTTTTGAATTTCATGCACATGGAAATCGTGTGTAAGGTGGCATAGAATTGGGCATCAGTGAATGCTTTTGAAAACTTGATCCTCTAAAGAAATATCACCTTTTACTCTGCTTGATAGCCTAGAATAGCCTAGAAGTCTAGGTATAGAAGCCTAGAATCTTGGCTACATTTGGTATATGAAACGTGTGACTTGTAGAAAAAAGTCAGAAAATATCAATCAAGGCAGTCAAAGAAAAACCTCAAATCCATCGATTTTCGGATTCTAGTCTATCTTATCCTTTAAATAAGATTCATTATGTGTGCGACCTGCGCTGATGATTTTTTTGATAGCTAAGAGCCTGGGGTCGTATTCAGGTCGGTTAGTAGAGTCAGTAGATCAAGAGTTACTCTTGATCCTACTCGCACTTGAAACGGGTTGAGTAGAGTTTTGGATCATGAGTTACTCGTGATCCTACTCGCCCGTCTGAAACGAGTTGAGTAGAGTTTTGGATCAAAAGTTACTCGCGATCCTACTCGAGCAGCGAGTAATTTTTGATCTGAGTAGAATTGAGATCTTCTCGCCTAACTCGAGTTCTACTCAACCAACTCGCTTCTAACCCTCGAGTTTTACGAGTAAATTAAATTTTTTTTGAATTTTCTCGAGTTCTACTCAACCAACTCGGCTTCTAACCCCGAGTTTACGAGTAAATTGAATTTTTTTGAATTTTCTCGAGTTCTACTCAACCAACTCGGCTTTCTAACCCGAGTTTCACGAGTAATTGAATTTTTTGAATTTTCTTGAGTTCTACTCAACCAACTCGGCTTTCTAACCCCGAGTTTACGAGTAAATTAAATTTTTTGAATTTTCTCGAGTTCTACTCAACCAACTCGGCTTTCTAACCCGAGTTTCACGAGTAAATTGAATTTTTTTGAATTTTCTCGAGTTCTACTCAACCAACTCGGCTTTCTAACCCCGAGTTTTACGAGTAATTGAATTTTTTTGAATTTTCTCGAGTTCTACTCAACCAACTCGGCTTCTAACCCCCGAGTTTTACGAGTAAATTAAATTTTTTTGAATTTTCTCGAGTTCTACTCAACCAACTCGGCTTCTAACCCCGAGTTTTACGAGTAAATTGAATTTTTTTGAATTTTCTCGAGTTCTACTCAACCAACTCGGCTTTCTAACCCGAGTTTTACGAGTAAATTAAATTTTTTTGAATTTTCTCGAGTTCTACTCAACCAACTCGGCTTCTAACCCCCGAGTTTTACGAGTAAATTGAATTTTTTTGATTTTCTCGAGTTCTACTCAACCAACTCGGCTTTCTAACCCCGAGTTTTACGAGTAAATTAAATTTTTTTGAATTTTCTCGAGTTCTACTCAACCAACTCGGCTTCTAACCCCCGAGTTTTACGAGTAAATTGAATTTTTTTGAATTTTCTCGAGTTCTACTCAACCAACTCGGCTTCTAACCCCGAGTTTACGAGTAAATTGAATTTTTTTGATTTTCTCGAGTTCTACTCAACCAACTCGGCTTTCTAACCCCGAGTTTTACGAGTAAATTAAACTTTTTTGAATTTTCTCGAGTTCTACTCAACCAACTCGGCTTCTAACCCCGAGTTTTACGAGTAAATTGAATTTTTTTGAATTTTCTCGAGTTCTACTCAACCAACTCGGCTTTCTAACCCCGAGTTTTACGAGTAAATTAAACTTTTTTGAATTTTCTCGAGTTCTACTCAACCAACTCGGCTTTCTAACCCCGAGTTTTACGAGTAAATTAAATTTTTTGATTTTCTCGAGTTCTACTCAACCAACTCGGCTTCTAACCCGAGTTTTACGAGTAAATTGAATTTTTTTGAATTTTCTCGAGTTCTACTCAACCAACTCGGCTTCTAACCCCCGAGTTTTACGAGTAAATTGAATTTTTTTGAATTTTCTCGAGTTCTACTCAACCAACTCGGCTTCTAACCCCGAGTTTTACGAGTAAATTAAACTTTTTTGAATTTTCTCGAGTTCTACTCAACCAACTCGGCTTCTAACCCCCGAGTTTACGAGTAAATTGAATTTTTTTGAATTTTCTCGAGTTCTACTCAACCAACTCGGCTTCTAACCCCCGAGTTTTACGAGTAAATTGAATTTTTTTGAATTTTCTCGAGTTCTACTCAACCAACTCGGCTTATAACCCCCGAGTTTTACGAGTAAATTAAATTTTTTTTGAATTTTCTCGAGTTCTACTCAACCAACTCGGCTTCTAACCCCGAGTTTTACGAGTAAATTGAATTTTTTTGAATTTTCTCGAGTTCTACTCAACCAACTCGGCTTATAACCCCGAGTTTTACGAGTAAATTGAATTTTTTTGAATTTTCTCGAGTTCTACTCAACCAACTCGGCTTCTACCCCGAGTTTTACGAGTAAATTGAATTTTTTTGAATTTTCTCGAGTTCTACTCAACAACTCGGCTTTCTAACCCGAGTTTTACGAGTAAATTGAATTTTTTTGAATTTTCTCGAGTTCTACTCAACCAACTCGGCTTTCTAACCCCGAGTTTTACGAGTAAATTGAATTTTTTTGAATTTTCTCGAGTTCTACTCAACCAACTCGGCTTTCTAAGCCCGAGTTTTACGAGTAAATTGAATTTTTTTAAATTTTCTCGAGTTCTACTCAACCAACTCGGCTTTCTAACCCCGAGTTTTACGAGTAAATTGAATTTTTTTGAATTTTCTCGAGTTCTACTCAACCAACTCGGCTTTCTAACCCGAGTTTTACGAGTAAATTGAATTTTTTTGAATTTTCTCGAGTTCTACTCAACCAACTCGGCTTTCTAACCCCGAGTTTAACGAGTAAATTGAATTTTTTTGAATTTTCTCGAGTTCTACTCAACCAACTCGGCTTTCTAACCCGAGTTTTACGAGTAAATTGAATTTTTTTGAATTTTCTCGAGTTCTACTCAACCAACTCGGCTTTCTAACCCCGAGTTTTACGAGTAAATTGAATTTTTTTGAATTTTCTCGAGTTCTACTCAACCAACTCGGCTTTCTAACCCCGAGTTTTACGAGTAAATTGAATTTTTTTGAATTTTCTCGAGTTCTACTCAACCAACTCGGCTTTCTAACCCCGAGTTTTACGAGTAAATTGAATTTTTTTGAATTTTCTCGAGTTCTACTCAACCAACTCGGCTTTCTAACCCGAGTTTTACGAGTAAATTTATTTTTTATTAATTTTCTCAAGTTCTACTCGCCCAACTCGGCTTTCAACTATCGATTATACAAGGAATTGTTTGAGTTTGATTCATATCTATTACTGTGGTGGGTATTTCATTGTTTTGGCAGTAATTTGTGTAGGAAAAAATAATTTATGTTTTATTTTTTTTGATCATAATTTTTGAATAGAAATGCAGCTCATATTTTTATGGTGTATCGAAAAGACCCCAGTCTTCTCGTTCAGGGCTAGTTGGCCATTCGTCAATGTGAATCCATGAATGCATGTTCTGTGGAGCAGAACGGTTCTTGCTAAAATTCCACAAAGTGCGGCAGCGAGAATATAACTAGGTATAAAGCAATTCTCAGTCTGATTTCTGCATGGATGGAGTGGTATCTTCTTTTAAACCATCCAATAACTCTTTCTACATATGAACGTGTGATGGTAAAAATTTTATTGTAGCTGAAAAATATCAATGTTGGAGTTAAAAAGAGCTTGTTCAGTTACAGTCAACCTTCGCCTCAAAGAAAATGGAAAACAAGCTCTTTAAACATCAACTTCGTTCTCTCAACATTAGTTTCACTGACAGTTCTGAGCAGAGTTTTTATTAAAAGTAGATTTTAATTATGCTTTTCCATAATTCAATGTAAGCAAAAATGTAATCTTTTATTCAAAATCAATCCCTCAGCAAGAAAAAATAATATATCTTGAAATTATAAATTAATAAAAAGTCATTATCAAACACAACTGTCAAGCTTACCAATGTAAATCACGAGTTTCAATCTACTCTATTCATACTAAACACTCTAATCATACTCTAATTATACTTCACTCGTTTTTGAAAAAGCCAAGTTGGGCGAGTAAAACCCAACCTGATCAAAAAAATAAATTTACTCGTAAAACTCGGGGTTAGAAAGCCGAGTTGGGCGAGTAGAACTCGAGAAATTAATAAAAAATTAATTTACTCTTAAAACTCGGGGTTAGAAGCCGAGTTGGTTGAGTAGAACTCGAGAAAATTCAAAAAAATTCAATTTACTCGTAAACTCGGGGTTAGAAAGCCGAGTTGGTTGAGTAGAACTCGAGAAAATTCAAAAAATTCAATTTACTCGTGAAACTCGGGTTAGAAAGCCGAGTTGGTTGAGTAGAACTCGAGAAAATTCAAAAAAATTCAATTTACTCGTAAAACTCGGGGTTAGAAAGCCGAGTTGGTTGAGTAGAACTCGAGAAAATTCAAAAAAATTCAATTTACTCGTAAAACTCGGGTTAGAAAGCCGAGTTGGTTGAGTAGAACTCGAGAAAATTCAAAAAAATTCAATTTACTCGTAAAACTCGGGGTTAGAAAGCCGAGTTGGTTGAGTAGAACTCGAGAAAATTCAAAAAATTCAATTTACTCGTAAAACTCGGGTTAGAAAGCCGAGTTGGTTGAGTAGAACTCGAGAAAATTCAAAAAAATTCAATTTACTCGTAAAACTCGGGGTTAGAAAGCCGAGTTGGTTGAGTAGAACTCGAGAAAATTCAAAAAAATTCAATTTACTCGTAAAACTCGGGGTTAGAAAGCCGAGTTGGTTGAGTAGAACTCGAGAAAATTCAAAAAAGTTTAATTTACTCGTAAAACTCGGGGTTAGAAAGCCGAGTTGGGGAGTAGAACTCGAGTTGGGGGAGTAGAACTCGAGTTGGGCGAGTATAACTCGAGTTAGGCGAGAAGAACTCAATTCTACTCAGATCAAAAATTACTCGCTGCTCGAGTAGGATCGCGAGTAACTTTTGATCCAAAACTCTACTCGTGTGTCTGAAACGAGTTGAGTAGATCAAAAGTAACTCATGATCTTTGAACCTACTCGGCCCGTCTGAAACACGTCGAGTAGATCACGAGTAACTCTTGATCCAAAACTCTACTAACCTACCTGAATACGACCCCTGAGGATCATTTTGACACCAAACTTTTAAATAAAAGATTGTGAAAAATAAGGTCTGCATCCGATGGTAGTCGAACCTGTGTCCTAGGCATCGTATATAAAGTTCCCCATCCCTTTAAAGGACCATGTTCACGGTTGTCTGGTGGTCCTCCGGCTATGAGAATCATAGATGAGAATCCGTTCTACTATGAGAATTTGTTCTACTGTGCCCATATTTTTCTCTTGCTTTTCTGGGTCTGCTAATACGAATCTTACCCAATGGCCTGTGATAACAGGATTTGACCACCGTAAGCGGAAAATTTTATCAGCGGATTCGGGTTCTCCACGAAGAACTGCCCTCAAATAAAAATTTGTCACAACCGACCCTTACACAAACATTTGTCACAATCGTCACAACCGTCGGAGTATTAATTGATAATTTTTTTATGGTTGATATCTTCTTTTACTTTTTGTTTTTTATGAGTCAAATAATGAAAACTACTTTTATTGTCAATTAAAATGTATTTTTAATGTAGATTGTTATGAGAAGCACTGCTATAGTAACGCATAATTGGCCGGTAAAATTTTTTCCCATCATGAAACAGGATATAAATTAACATTTTCAATACTTCAATATGTTTTTTAAAAACAATTTTGTCCAACAATCATGTCCAAAATAACAATGCCGTCACCCGACTTTCTTAACTTTTATTATTACTGTTCTAGCATAACCGTCGTTATAACTTGGATCCTAGCCCCGTTTGTTTTCTACGTTATTTTCACCAAATCTAAAACGCTTGGCACCTTTAAATGGTATATACTGAACCAAAGTTTTTGGTGCTTATTCTATGAAACTATAATGGGAACTTCAAAACTAGTTATATTAGTACCTTTTGCTGCTACTTACCAACTTGGATTTGGAAGACATATTTTTGGATACTATAGCACAGTAGTTTGCACTTTACTAATTCTAGGTTCTGGAGCAAATATGATCACTGGATTAATGCTAACACTTTTTACAAGATATATTTCAATATTCCCATACAATTTTTTACGCTGGCTAGACACTAAATTTCTCATTAAAGCAATTTTGATGCTCTTGTCTCTAGCTTATTCTTGTCTTTTTTATGGGGCAAAGCTTTTCCTTGCTGCTAAAAGACTTCTTTTTGCTCCCAAAGGACTTTTTCTGCTGCTAATTTTTTTTGCTGCAAAAAGACTTTTTTGGATGGGTGTGCGCATTTTATAATAATTTGAGAAGAATGTTTAAACATATTCTAAGTAATTATTTTACGCAAGTTTTTAAGTTTTTATTTAATTTTTGCCCCTGAAATGAATAAGTATCACGTAGTCGACGTTAAAATTGAAGGAATCATTCAGATTGAGCTTATAAATAATTATATCATGCCTAGAACAGTGCCTCGAGTACTTTAGTGTATATGAAAAGTTGTTTTTGTTGCGAAATTTTCAGGCTGTACAGTCAAACCTCTATATTGCATCCCGCAATGGACCGGCCCTGCCGGATGCAATATGGAGGGTTGATAATAGGTTATTTATTTTCCGGCGAACCGAAACAAGAAAAAGCGGATTCAACATAAAGGTGGATGCAATATAGAGGGTTGCTATTTAGAGGTTCGACTGTACTCAAGTTGCCCAGCCGGACCCCACCTGGAGAATAAGGGACTACCTAGGTTTCGAAAGTGTGATTAATTGACCTGTGGACAAATTGACGTGTGGAAGAATTGGCGAATGCACGAATTGACCGTGGACGGATTGACTGTGGACGAATTGACCACAAATAGTTTAATAATTGTATAATAATTGATATTTCTAGTGAAAAATGTTGCGAAGAAGGCATGTGAAGCAAAACAACATTTGCAGCAAAAAAAAAGTCTTTTTGCAGCACGAAGAGTCTTTTTGCAGCAAAAAGAAGTCTTTTTGCAGCAGACAAAATTAGCAGCAAAAAAGTCTTTTGGGAGCAAAAAAAGTCCTTTAGCAGCAAAAAAGTCTTTTGGGAGCAAAAAGAAGTCTTTTAGCAGCAAGGAAAAGCTTTGCTCTTTTTTATGCTGTGTTTTCAGTAGTAGCAGGAAACCGTCAAAACATTAATCAATGGGCAATAAATAGTGATATAGTACTTAAAAACTACATTGACAATGAGCCAACATTTTTTAGGTGTACGGTCAGTTCGCCCCGTTTTTTTTTTTCAAAATTTTTGATACTTTTTGCAATAAAAGTATTTTTTTATAAGAAAAAATTTTTTCTGGGCACTCCTACACTTTTTTTGACGTTGGAGGCCAAAATGGGTCGTAGAATGAGAAATAATTTTTGTCGCCAATACCATTGTGTTCCCCAGAATGTCAGCTTTCATTCAAAAAAAAAATTGTCAAAAAATCGCGTTTCGAGAGGGGCATCTGCTTATTTTTATGAATGAAGACATAGTATTAGGCATATGTGGGTAACGCTTTTTTGACTTCGGAGGCCAAAAAATAGGTGATAAATGGGAAAATCATTTTGTCGCCAATACGATTGTGTTCCCCAGAATGTCAGCTTTCGTTTAAAAACAAGATCGTTAAAAAATTCGAGTTCTGAGAGGGGCATCTGTTTATTTTTATGAATGAAGTCATAGTATTTGGCATGTGTGAGTGGTTAATGCTTTTTTGACTTCGGAGGCCAAAAGTAGGTGATAGATGAGAAAATCATTCGTGTCGCTAATTTCATCGTGTTCACCAGAATGTCAGCTTTCGTTTAAAAACAAGATTTTTAAAAAATTCGAGTTTTGAGAGGGGCATCTGCTTATCTCTATATAGTATTTGGGTCGGGTGGGTGGGTCACACTTTTTATGAATTTATGGTGTTCAAGACTGATTTTTGGCTACTTTTTGCAATTTTATGTTCGATATTTTTTCGGAACCCTCAAGTTTAAGATCTTAGCTTTCTTTTAAGCACAAACACGTATAATTGAAGTTGCTTCTAAAAAAAATTTTCCTTGCCCTCCAAACTAGAGATGGTGGATTTTAGCCTGGATTTGAGGTGGCATTTTGTGTTCAAGCCCACTTTTCTGCTATGTTTAGTTAACTCATGTTAGTTATTTCACCGGAACCCTGAAGTTTAACATCTTGGCATTCTTTTAAGCACAAACACGTATAATCAAAGTTGCTTCTAAAAAAATTTTCCTTGCCCTCCAAATCGAAGATGGTGGATTTCAAGGGTAGGCGAGGATGGACGAGGGTAGGCGAGAATGGGCAAGAGCAGGTGAGAATGGACGAGGATGGGCGAGGGTAGACGAGGATAGGCGAGGGTAGGCGAGGATGGGCAAGGGTAGACGAGGATAGGCGAGAATGGGCAAGAGCAGGTGAGAATGGACGAGGATGGGCGAGGGTAGACGAGGATAGGCGAGGGTAGGCGAGGATGGGCAAGGGTAGACGAGGATAGGCGAGAATGGGCAAGAGCAGGTGAGAATGGGCGAGGATGGGCAAGGGTAGGCGAGGTAGAGTAGCTTAGTCAACAGGTAGGGTGGATGATCTACCCTAACCATTAACGCACTCGAAAGATAAATCTACCCGAACTACTAATGTACATGAACAACTAATGTTCCCGAACAACATAGGCGCCGATAGGCGCCTGCAGTCCCTAGTGTCTTTATACTGCTCATGGTAGCTGTAGTTTTAGTAGTTTTTTTGATTTTGCTGGAGCCCTTTGTTTTTGGAATTTTTATTTATCAAATAATAAAAAAGAAGATAAAAGCACAACAGTCTAGTATAATAGTTATATTTCGCTAGTTCAAGCTTTTATTGCTACTATATTCATGCTGATACCTTTTGTGATGGTCATTGCTTTTATTTTATTTGAAGTCCCCAACACTTGTCCTATATTTACAGTCGCTGTATGTGTTATTGATTCTCATTCTATCGTTGAATTTATTGCTACGCTCTGTTGTGTTAAACCATATCGACATTTTGTTTTGAAGCTGCTTAGAGTTTCAAACAACCAAGCTGTAGGAACTACTTCTGTTAGTACTATAGGATAAAAGTTCTAAAGCAGGGGTGAGTAAAGTTAAATTACGGTTACGTGAACCTACATTTTCCCGAGAATAAAATAGAGTGAAACAAAGCAAATAAAACGAATTGTTCATTTCCTTCTGTTAGTTTTTACCGCTAACATAGTGACCACCCGTCCGGCCGGTCCCGTCCACGTCAGTAGTACATGAATCCAATTCCGGACAGCAAAGGATGCTGCCTTTGTGGCCCATACCTATGGTGCAATATCACAGAGACGCCCTACAACTATTGGGCACTTTCAAATGGGGTGAGCGGGGCTTTTTTTCATACCCCTTCAACTGAAAATTTCACTTTTTTGGTTTTGGTTGAAGGGGTATGAAAAATAGCCATTTTCGTTGTCTGGAATCGGACTCATGTGCTACTCACGTCCCCGTCTGGACGGCGCTGAAAAACTGAGCGGCCGGACGGCGGACGGCCTTCCAAAAAACGTCTAAGACAGCAACGGCATCCTCGGACGTGACAACCGACGGCCAATCTGTCCGACACTGTCCTTTACTAGATCGAACAAATTTTGGGCAAATGAGGTTGACACCAGTGTTTGGACCTCGTACTTGGCTCGTACTTGCTCGTACTTGATACTTTGTATTTTTCGTCCTAGAAATTCTTATTTTTTCTGAAAAGTTTTAAACTAAATGGCTTCAGAACAACCACAGCTATATTTTTACAAAAAAATATGCCTGTGTCGAGATAATAAATAGTTATATATTGATATTTTAAGTGCAAGTACGAGCTCAGGTACGAGTGCTCGTACCTGAGCTCGTACTTGCACTTAAAATATCAATATATAACTATTTATTATCTCGACACAGGCATATTTTTTTTGTAAAAATATAGCTGTGGTTGTTCTGAAGCCATTTAGTTTAAAACTTTTCAGAAAAAATAAGAATTTCTAGGACGAAAAATACAAAGTACCAAGTACGAGCCAAGTACGAGGTGCAAACACTGGTTGACACACTATTCTTCTTCCAATTCTCGTACACTTTCGATGTACAACTCGAAATATATTTTTACATAACTGTAACTTTTTTTAAATGAATATTAATTTTAAATACTGAAAACATTACAAGCGAAAAAATTGGCAGAAGTTTTTTTACTATTTGTTTCAACGGACGGCCAGTTGGCGGCTCACAGACGGTCGAAAGACGCCCGCATTAGAAAATTTAAGTCGGACGGCCGGCGAAAATTTTAGCAAGACGACCAAATATTGGACGGCCGCCGGTCAAAAATGTCTGACGGGACGGGAAGCCGTCCAAATTTCGAAAAACGCAGTCACTATGACCGCTAAGGACTTAAAAGAAACTTTGTGGAATATTACAAAGTTACAAATAATGTTTTACCACCAAAAATTTATTTGATGTTCATTGTGTTCTACTACTCCTTTTGAGAAACTTTTAAAAATACGGTTTGTGAAAATACTCCATATTGATAGGTGTGGGTCACGAAAGCTAGTGCACTGGTGCAGAATTGTTTATTTTGCTCCAATTGTGTTTTTTATCTATACTTTAAAAATGGCGCTTAATTCTGTTTTCTTCTATTTTTTCTATTAAACATGCCGGCCCGTTTATTTTTGAGCTTCTCGAAAATTGAAAAATTTCGAGGTTGATCTCGAGATTTTTGTGCGCTCAACGGAAATCTAAAAAGTGGATTCGGTAGACTTTGTGGAAGTTAAGGAAACGCAATTTGGAAAATGTTTAGGCCCTATCCTATATTGGGTACCGATTTTTTGACCTTGTTCCCGCTGTGGTTTTTTCAAAAAAAAATATTTTCTCCAAAAGTCTCAAAAACTATTAATTTTTACTTTCAAATCATTTTCATCAAAAAAAATTTTTGGTAAAAAAAATCCAAAAAGTTTTTGTCTTGGTCCTCCAAGGTAATTTTTTTTGGATATTTTTTGGACTAAGGAGACGAAGGCAAAAAAATTTTGAAATTTTCGTACCTAAATTTTTTTGCCGATAGCGGTTTAAAAGTGCAAATAAATAGTTTATAAGAGTTTTGGAGAAAACAAAAATTTTGAAAAAATTTAACAACGGGACCAAGGTATATTGTTTTCGGTGGTACCGCTAACACATTTAGAGCAAAAAAACATTGAAAAAATGAAGTATAAAAAATGTAAGCTCGTTATCAACATAGTTTTTTAAAAGCTGATCACTATGAATTGCTAATGCATTCATTTTTTCACGGTTCTCTGCTAGTGAAGAAAAGACAGAATAAGAAAAGCCAGAATATGCTAGCAACAACCAAATTAGTATTGCTACAATAAAAAATTTAGTGTTTAACCACTTGAAGTAACTGTTAGGAAATATTAAAAAATGTCTTGTAATAAGTGTTAGCATCAATCCAGCTATCATATCTGCTCCAGAACCTGAAATTAGTAAATTAAAGAATACACTGCTCAAAATACCCAAATTCTCCGAATCCAAGTTGGTAAATAACCGCAAAAGGTACTACTAATAGAACAGGTTTGGCAGCTGCGATCGTAAACTAGATTTCAGAAAATATGGTTTAAAATTTACCACTGGAAGGACCCAGCATTTTAGATTGAGTAGAAATGACGAAAAACAGAAATGGGGCTAAGATCCATGCTAAGATCTATGTGAGAATTTTTTCCTCGAGACAAAGATTAGTCTAATTTAATCAAAAGATTAGTCTAATAGTATCTCATCATTCACGTTGTCGACAGAAATTTTTTTTAGCCAAAGTATAGCCTTTTTAGTTTCACTTTTCGAACAATGAAAATATTCTTCTTACTGTTTTTCGTATGGTCAGCTCGAAAAGAATAGCATGCCAGATTGTGCCCAAGAATGAGCGTACTTTTGTTAACTGGGGCCTACTGCATAAATAAACTCTGGTAAGAATGAATTTTTTTCATGCATCCAAGTGGATTCAGGAGAGCTCCTGGGAGTTAAGAAAATCCATTAAACAAAAATGCATATTTTATTTGGAGCGGAGAACAAGGCGATCCACCAATAGGCCAATTTTGACCTTTTAGAAGGCTGTCCACGACCTAAGTGCAAATTTAATCACATTGAAAATATCACAAATAAGGAAATTTATAAATAAAAAACTAATGAAAATAAATAAAAATGCAAATTATTAGCAAAACAATGTGTACTGTTAAAATTGGCCTTTTTATATGCAGATTGCACTTTGGAAGTGAGAGCAAGCCTATGTTAATCCCTCTGTTTATTTGACCTAATGCCGTGTTTGAACATGGGTTATTTATACCAAAATTAGGCTAACACGAATCATTTAAGTTTTCCTGAAGTTTCCCTAAAATTTTTGGTTGCTCAACCCATTTTTTACAATCTGCGTTTTTCACATCTTTGTGCCCATACCCAATATTCTTGGATGGGGCGCAGTTACCTCATTTACTGTGTTAACTACCCACGGGAGTTTTTTTCAACCCCTGCAAAATCGTGAAATTTTAAGGTCTGTCTCGAGATTTTCTGGTGCCCAATCAAAATTTGAAAAGCGGAATCAGGAGAGCTCGTGGGAGTTGGGAAAATGCATCAAACAGCATTGCAGAAAAATTTTTGCGAAACTGAGATACAGGCTTTCAAAGTAAGAGGTGTCGGACCCTAGTAGGTAACTATAAACCTGAGGTGGTTGCCGCTGGATCGAGGTTCGACTGCACACATAAGCGTATCCAGGAGGGAGGGGGATTTGGTCTAGCCGAGCTACAGCCCTCGTCAGGATTTTCTAGCCCTTTTTTATATTATTTTTAGCTTTTATTGCCCCTCCCCCTGTCAGGATTTTCAGCCTATTTAGCGCCCTCTCCCCGTCAGAAAATCCTGGGAACGCCTATGACTGCTTAAGTTTGTAAAATTATATAACTAAAAATGTAACTAAATAAAAAAATATTGTAAAATAGTTTCAGGTTTATTTCAGAGAACAGCAAATATAATTGCTAATTATCAAAAAATAGGGCTGCAATTATTTTGAAAAGTTGCAGTAATTTATTTTCGGTTAGCGTCCACTAGATATTTTGCGTCAATGCTTCCAGCTGCACAAACAAGCCTTGTAGACCAAATTTCGATTATTGTTGTACTCTTAGTATTATTATTTAAATTGCAGATTTCACTCCAAAATACTACTAATTTTCTGCCGAATTTCTAAAGCCAAGACTATTTTATTAATTACAAGCTAGAATTTAAACACTAGTATTCACAGGACATAGATACCCAAACGTATATTTCACTAAACCCAAAAATTGTTCTACAAGCAAACAAAATGATGATTTGGCCGCTTAAAACTGATGTCAATGTTTCACTGTTCTTCAAATTACTAAAAAATTGTAAGTTGCGTTATTGTCAAAATCTTGCTTTTCCAAGTCAACATTATTAAAACCATTTTCACATTGTGGTTTTACAAATTTTTTATTGTCACTATTTTACCGTAAAATATTGACAGTACAGTCAAACCTCTATATAACGGCCCTCTAATTTTTTTTAGAGGGCCGTTATATAGAGGTTTTGTATTTTTTAATAGTAAATTATTCAAATATTGAAAAACGATCGGCAAAATCGGAATCCTTGCGATATTTGCGACCAGACTGTCAAAACAGAATTTAAAAAAGCTTTGAAAATCGAGCTAAAAAAAGTGTCGGACCCAAGGTGGGAACGAACTTTTAGGGGGCCGTTATATAGAGGTTTGACAGTATCCTTTTTATATAACACGCCTCAAAATAAACTTAAATCGACGACGCCGGCGTCGATTAGCGTCGTGCGCATTTAGGCGATTTGAGAAAATCTTAGAGAAATCATGCAAATTTTGACTGAGATTTTTAAAAACGCTGCAAAATCTGACTCAGATTTTGTAGCGCCACAAATTTCGGCGTTTTTGGGGCTACACATTTTAAGATGCTGCAAAATAGTGCCTACCCTTCTAAAGTCAGATAAAAAATAAAAAGTTTATTTTGAGGCGTGTTATATGTTATGAAGTCCGAACGTTTTTTTAATTTTCTCAATCACCACAGGAATATACTTCAAAGTGACCTAAATACTCAACTTTTGATTTGTGAGAGATCAAAAATATTGCGTCTTTTCAACTTCAGATATGATTTGGGTCATTATGTGGTAATTAGAAGTCTTTTGAAAAAGTATACGAATGTTACTTGTGAGCATAGGCTATGACCTACGGGCCTAAGTAAAAACTACTGGGAAGGGGATCGGGCTATATAAAATTAGTTTCAAAAGTTTTTTTTTTGAAAAGGATAAGAACTGAAGCCAATAATTTTGGGTCAAAGTCAGTTCTGTGCACATCTCTAATGACAAAATAGCTACTTTTTTTTTAAAAATAAAAATTATCTGTTCAAATTCCCTTGCATTTATTGTCAGTTGGCCAACTACATATTTTAAAGAAGGCAGTGATTTATCCTTGTAAAATGTGGGAATCACCTGCCCCACCCAGAATTTTCCCCTTTTTCTCTAGAGCAAAGCAAAATATGTAAGCATTTAGGCTATGTGAAAATTTTCGTCTAATAACACACCTAGTCTCTACTCTCTAAGAAGCATTTAAAAAATTTGAACTAATACCTCCTAATATTCTATCATTGACCTGTATTATTAACAGCCTTGGTAATGAGAAAAAATGACGAGGAGCCACTCTTACCCACCTTGTTCGACCCAGTAGATTCTAAACGCAAGACCAGTGAACTGCCGTCTGTGATGGTTGGAGCAGGCAGCAGCAGCAGTGTCAGCAACAGATCCAACCTGCTCTTCAAGTCTTATGTGGTCGCTTCTATGGTCTTCTTATGGACGGGATATACTATTATGGTACTGCTAAAACAATTCATGTTATAATAAATTTTAAGAAAATTTTCGTTGATTTGATATTACCATATAAAACACGCCTTCAAATATTTTTTTTTCATTTCTGACTTTTGCGGGTAAGACGTGTTTTTATCCCGTTGACTATTTTCTCGCATTGACTCACAATGACTATCCACTCATACTGACTCAGAATGAGGCCCACTGAATTAACTGTAGAATTTCTAGTAGGAATTTTACAGTTGATTCAGTGGATCTCATTCGCAGTTATTTTGAAAAAATAGTCTGAGGGGCAAATACACGCTTCATACACCCTCCTCCTTCCCTTAAAAAAATAGTATACTTTTTAACAAAAATTTTTGGACGACCACCCAGGACGCCCATCATCATTGTGCGGGAAAAGGCCAATAACTTCAAAAATAGGGCAGTGAAAAGGAATTATTAAGAAAATTATTTTCAAAAGTAGGGTGAAACCTAGTACAAAATGAGGTAGAAAACTAGTTTCCTCCCTAGTTTAGAATTTTTCTCAGGGCGGAAACCCCTAAAATAAGGCAACTGCCATAAAAGTTAAGACACTAAACAGTTAAACGACAAAAAAAATTGATTATTTTATTTGTAGGTCAGATATACCAGATCTACCACTCCAGTTGACAAGGTAATTCTAAACAAAGTAGTCTTGAAAATCTATATTTAAGCGTATTTGTTCAGCTGTACGCGTCTAGCAGTATCGTTTTTCTAGCAGAGTCGCTCAAAACTGTAGTCACCATTTTCTTTTTGCTCAGAGAAAGCAACTTTTCAATGCAAAGGACCAAAGAGGTAAAAACTGAAAAGAGTTACAAATTACAATAAAATTGGTTTTTAATTAGGTGCTCAGGGTCGAATATTTTGGAAAACCTTACGAAATGCTGAAAATGAGTGTGCCTTCCATAGCTTATGCCATCCAAAACAACCTAGACTTTATTGCACTTTCCAATCTAGAGGCTGGTGTCTACCAAGTTGGTCTAATTACTTAAATTGTTTTAAATGTATAGGAGCAAGTTTTAGGTGACCAGTCAGCTGAAAATAGTCTCAACAGCCATATTTATGATGATTTTCCTGGGAAGAAGCTTTTCCGTCAAAAGATGGATAGCTATTATGCTTTTGTTTGCTGGAGTAGCTGCTGTGCAGGTAAATAAAAAAAGAAAGAAATCCGGCTATATCCCAGTATACGGGGCCACATTTCGCCTTGGTCCCCCCTGTTGGTTTAATCAGTTTTGCCTTGGTACCCCCTGTTGTTTTTTGCCACCATTGTATTTGGCATTTTGCGGAGTTTAGTTATCCGGTTGTTTCCAATTTTCTGTTTCCAATTCGATTGTTTTTTTCCAGCCTTCGCATCCTGTTTTAAATGCGTTTATTCTTGTACAGTCAAACCCCGGTTTAGTGCGACCCCTGGGACAATCGACAATCTCAACACTTCAAAGATTGTGGTGCGAGCCATTGAATTGGAGAAGACTGTAAAAATCAAAGCTAATAAAAATGTAAAAAACAACAGGGGGTACCAAGGCAAAATGTGGCCCCGTATACTGGGATAGGGCCAGAAATCCTTTACACTTTTCTCGTCAAGCACACCAACTGATATATATAGTGTGATCTCATTATTACCGCATTTCCAATGAGGAGGTTGTTTGCGGATGCGAAACCAGCCTTACACTCGAAATTTCCATAACTTTTTTAAATTATCTTGTTGGGACCAACGTGTAGCTAAGATTTAGGGCTACTAGATGCGCCGTTGATCAACTAGATATTGTTCAAAAAAATGTGGATAAGTTCGCTCAGAATCATCACTCAAAGCGAGTGGGGATTTATACAACTTTATCCACGTTTGTTCGACGATATCTAGTTGATCAATGGCGCATCTGGTAGCTCTGAATATAAGATACACAATGGCACCAACAGAATAATTTTGGAAAAATAAACAAAAGTTACCGCCACTTCTGAGTGAGCAGATCTGAAAAATCATCGCTCATTGGGGACCAGGCCTTATTTTAAGGTTTGTCCTCTATTTGGGACCTGGAATCTTTAGAGGTTCTGAAATTTCACGTCAGATTCTTGTTTTTTTTAATCAAAACTCGATAAGCACGGAATAAAAAGGCAATTTTTGACCAAATGTCTTTTATTTGAAAATTTTGAGTGGGGTACTCTGCCTTACAAGGCCGTTTTTCCCTAGTCTCCTAAAAAGAAAAGTCAAAATTCGGTCAACATTTTTATAATTTTAATTTTTGTGAAACAGTACAAAAACACTTCAATTTTTACCAATAAAAATGCTTTCTTTTAAGTAACATGTTTCAACAAAACTATTTGCAGATGGACAAATTAGAGCAGCAAGTAGGTCCAATCAACAATCATCTGTCTGACCCAGATGCCACCACTACTGCAGCCCCGTCATTGAACGGCAGACCTAAAGAGAATGCATAATAGGTCTGATTGCAGTATTGTGCACCTGTGCTACAGCTGGTTTGCTGGAGTCTATTTTGAGCGGATGCTCAAGGATGGCTCCAAAACTTCCTTTGGATCAGAAATCTGCAGATGTATTCGTGTGGTCTGGTGTCTACTATACTTGGCTGTGTTTTGTCTGATTCGACTAGCATTTACCAAAAAGGCTTTTTCCACGGATACAATTTTATTGTGGTCATGATCATAGGTAAGAGTTTTTTTGTTTACTAACTCCAAATTTTGCATTGTTAGACTACAGCCAACTCTCAATTAGTCGGACCCAAATTTTCTTTGATAGCAAAACCGTCGACTTTTACACATATAACCCGCCCCGAAACAAAGTTTTCGAACATCGAGGCTGAGCCTTTTTGCCCGGGGCATTTTGGCTGCGCCATTTTGTCCCGGGCATTCGGGCTGTGGAATTTAGCCCGAAACTGGTCAAAATATGCCATTTATCCCTCGATTCCGCATTTTAAGGCACTTTTGGACCTTTTAGGGCGAAATCCCACAGCAAAAGTGCCCTGGGCAAAAAGGCACAGCCAAAATGCCCGGGACAAAATGGCACAGCCATTACGCCCAGGGCGAAATATGCCATTTACCCCCCGATCGGCCTCGATGGTAGAAAATTTTGTTTTGAGGCGTGTTATATGACATGCAAATCAAAAGCTATGCAATTTTCCTTACAAATAATCATTAATCACAACATGCGTGAGTAAGACTTAGCAGAAAAAATAAATATTTTGGATATAAGAGTTGACTGTGCGTCGAGTTGCAAGAAGAAGACCATTTTAGAAGCTAGTTTTGTAATTATTAGCCAATCTCAAAAAGAGCTGGATAGTGATTTCCCAATATAAGTCAAAACTACACAGTTCTAACATAATACTCGTCAGAAAAATGACTACCATTAAGTTGGCCTTTGTGTGTGATACCGGCACCCCTCCCTAAATAATCTCCAATTTTTTGTCTCGGAGGAAAGGAGCCCTTACTAACGTGAACTGGCCTAATCTAAGCCTCAGTATAGGCACATTCACAATGAAGAGTCTGTTTGAGGATGCTAAATCCGATTCGTCACATGGAAATGGCCATAACTTTTTTATTTCAAAAATTGTTCTGTTATCGGCATTTTGTAGCTAAGATTCAGGGCTACAAGATGAGCTATTGATAAGTTAGATGTTGTTGAAAAATTGAGTTAAAAAAGAAAGACTCCGCACAAGCATTCGCACTCGAATTCGAGTTAGGATTCTTGGGCGAAGTCTTAAAAGTTTATCTGAGTTTTTAAAGCAATATTACGCAGTCAATAGCTCATTTGATAGCCCTAAACCTAAACTATGTGATGTGAGAAGCTATATAAGCAACTGGAAATAAAAAAACCACACCAACTGAATAATTTTGTGAGAAAACAGTAAAAAAGTGAGGATTCTGTTTCGCGAATTCTTAGTGAGTAGTCTGTTTTAGCATCCGCAAACAGACTCCTCATTGTGTATGCGCCTTATAAGCCTAATTCCTTCAAATACAGAAAATTTTCAACCAAAGGGGGTTATTTGGGAGTTTTCACGAGCCTTCATAAGATATGTTTTTAAAAGTAAATTTTTTTTAATGATTTAAAATAAGTTCTATTTAGCTCTAGCTATGACCAGTGTTTAATTTTTGAAATCACGGCACAAGCTCACGATACCCGAAACCCAAAAATTTTGGCACCGCCAGCAGCTCACGGGACCAACGCCGCAAAATTTCGGCACCGGCTCACGACACCGACCGAAAAATTTTCGGCACCGGCCCCATTTTACGGCACTGGTGTCATGAGCTGGTGCCGATGCCGCACCGGTGATACCCACAACAATGTTTATGACATTTATTAACCCCTAAAAAGTGGCAACTGAAAAATATTTTTTAGTTTTCTTGGCCTTGGAGGAATCTACATTTCACTGATCATGAAATACATGGACAACCTGCACAAAAGTTTTGCCTCTTCATTTTCAATTATTCTTGTAGTGGTGCTTTCTTACATGCTGTTCGACAATGTTCACGTCGGCACTATGTTTATTATAGGATCTTTGGCTGTCAGTGCGGCCATTATTTTGTATAACTCTGTTAGCGAATGACACTTTTTTTATTTTTCAAAATTCAACTTTCTGTGAACGTTTTTATTGCCTTGAACTTGTAAAAAAAACTGGTAATCTAGTGAAATTGTTCAAAAACATAATTTTCGAAAACTTTTTTGTTGCTTTCAACCAAAGTACGCTATTATTAGGGTGCTGTGATACTAGATTGTATTCTTATTAATTTTTTGTGCAAAATCAACCAATCAATTAAATGGCCAAAGCTAGTGGAGACCTGTTATAGCAACACCCAAAAGTTCGTTCCCGCCTAGAGTCAGACACTTTCACCGTCATTGTAAATTTTTTGCTACTTGTCTTTGATAAGAGTCGTCTCAAAAATCTCAAGATTTCTGATTTTACCGATGGTTTTTTCGCCTCGGTCGCACTGTTGATTTTTGTAATTTTTTAGGCTCAGGCAATGGTAGGCCACAGAATGTTAGGATGTACTCAAAGATGAGTCTAAGATATGTTCGAGTCCGTCCTAACATAAACTGGCTAATTCTTGCCTAAGCCTAAAAAATTACAAAAAATCAACACGGGGACCATGGCAAATAAGTGTCCTATTGTCGTAAAGGGCCGAGACTTTTCCGTATAGTACGGCGTCATAATTGGGTACTTTTATATTGGAAAGTACCAGTTTACTGGCAAAACTGTGCCATGTTAATAGAACAGATTGGAAAAATCGGAATCCTTCCAATCTTATCGTACTAGACTGACTGAAGAAAACTGCCAAAATTCTTTAAAATTAAAGTTAAAAAATGTCCAATCCTAGGAGAGAACGATCTTGAAGGGGATAGGAGGGAGGTAGTAAAGCCATTTAGGTTTGAAAAAGTGGCTTCCGTGGTGCAGTCCATAAGCGTTTGTGTTTCATGGTCATAAAAGTGTGCGCAGGTTCGATCCCGACTAGTGGCACACTATATATTTTGGCTTGTTTGACCAGTTTTAGAGGTGATTTAAAGGCCAAAATAAATAGCATGCCACCACGTGGGATCGAACCTACAACACCATTTTAGGCCAAAAACGGAAACTTTTACACACTGCGCCACGGAAGCCTAAATGGTTTCATCACTATACCATCCCCCACAATACCACAATAACCCCCCCCCCTTCTATAAAGAGGTGCCGCTATATTGGAATTCTACTATACCAACCCAAATTTCGGCTGTTTTTGCCGAAAATATTCGGCTAAAATAACTTTGCCGATTTTTTGTCTATTTAGTGTCATCAAATGAGTCCGTATTACTTTTGTAGTTTCTAACATTTAGTGTGCAAGTGTTTATGCCTTATAATGCCATTTGTAATTGCTGGTTTGTATATTTCACCACTGCTGCATTTCTTGTGTCTTACATTTTCAATAAAATTTTATATGACAAAAGCACTCTTTTTGTATATTAACAACTTGAAAACTGGGTGTAAATGAACAAAAGCGCAATTCTGAAGGCTCCGCTCATACTCATGCGGGACACGGGACAATTTTTCAAACACTTTTTGTCAGTATCTCGGTTCCCAGCTATTATTTTTCACCGCTTTCAGCAGATTTATGAGAAAATTGACCCTGGTCTACAACATAGACATGGTAGATTTATTGAAAAGGGGCTTCAGGCTGTCTCGCCAGACAAATCCCAAATTTGTACTACACGACAAGACCTGCGGGACAGCCAAAAATCATTTTTGAATGTCTGAACAATATTAATATTAGTTCTGTTGTGTGAGCAGGGATAATTTACCTTGAATCTGTTGCCAGGATTAAAAATAGCCATCTCCCGTGGCTTTAGGGGTACCTGTCCCGCGTATCATGTTCTTTGTCCGCGGGAGTATGAGTACAGCATGAGCAAAAAACGCAGTCAATAGTAAGCACTACGAGCTCTGCTGATTCCATTTTTTAGATTTAGGTTGTGCACCTGAAAATCTCACGGTCGGCCTCAAAATTTTCAATTTTAATATTTTCGAAGATTAAAAATAAGAGCAGGAGCACACCATTCAAAATGAAACAGAAACCTCCTTTTTCTAAATCTCTGAAAGCTGTTTCGGAAGCTGACTTTGGAGGCCAAAATGGGTCAAAAACGTCAAAATCATTTTGTCGCTAAGTTTAAAAAAATGAACATCCTATGTGTTGTCAATAACAGCTACTAAAAACAGGCTTGATTTGCTTGTTCAATGCTTGCAACACCACTATTGCCACCAGTGCTTGGACTTTCAGAAACAGTCGTACTCGTACTTCGTACTGCTAAATTTTAACCGTCGTATTTTGTACTCGTACCTAGTACAACAAAAAAATTGCTCGTACTTCGTACTTCGGCTCTTACTTTGTATAAAAAAGCGTCAGGTGTTCAGGAAGTAATTAAATTTTTTTTCACAATGTCTTTTTGTTAAAAGACATCAAGATCCGGCTTTTTAGTAGAAAGCGCCAGTATTTGCTTTGTGACTTATAAATACTTGTATTTTAGTTCGTAGCTCGTACTCGTACTTCGTACCTCTAAAATTTCTTCTCGTACTTTGTACTCGTACTACGAGTACGTGTATGAGTACGAGGTCCAAACACTGATTGCCATAGATTTCGGGCGGATGGAGTAAAGACAGCAATGATGACAAAACACGGCTTTGCCAATTAGGAATTATCTATACCAATTTTATCTAAACACAGATATAATGACACGCAGGATATTTGGGCATCATTATTTCTATTTGTTAAGAATACTGGACCAGCATGCCCGTGGCTTCTGTGCTTAACTACTTCAAAGAGATGTATGGTCTGTGGGCGGACATTTTTAGGTTAGTTTGATTTACATAAAAAATGGGCTGAGAAACCATTGCCTTCACAATGCGATTCTGAAAGTTAGATACCGTTGATTGTTTTGCTCGAAAATTATAAGGATTGAATAACTATGCTAAATGTCTGATATTTTTTTGAGGTAGCCTTTTTAGCTGAATCACATGAGTATCCAGAATCAAAAGTTTATGTTTGGTCAAACTTTTTTTTTAGTAAACAGTCGTTCTCGTCTGAAAAACACCTTTTTGGCAAGTTTTGATAGAGTTCAAAATTTGTGCAGCTTTACAGCTTTAGCTTAAGACTTTTGAGTAATATTTAAAATTAAGATAAGTTTTCTCTTCATTGATTACATGCAGCACTTTCACTTTTGTAACACTTTTTCCCCCGTTTCAGTGAATAAAATTGCAAAATGATAAAACCTCTATTCTTTCTCAAAGTAATTATTTTCACTCGCATGTCAGTTGATTTCCGGCATATTTCGCAATTTTAGGGCATATTTTGCAGTTTTAAGAGTATATTTTATGCGCATATTTCCCATTTTTAAGAGCATATAAATGCGGTCCCTATTAATCAGAAGTGACTAAAACTAGAAATTTCATTTTATCAGTGTCTATTTTCAGGATGGCAATCGAAATCGCTGAGATAAACAAGCAGGTTCGGCAGTCGGAATTGGAGGTCCAGCAGTTATTTGAAGAAAACAAACGCCTCAAAGCCATTGTAGATAGTCTGGAGCAGGAGCTGGACAATTAGGAAAAAAGAACAACGGACGCTTTAAAACTTTTCTCTGTACGTTGAAGTTCTGTTTTTAAATGTCTCAATTCTCTCTTCTTTCCAATGAACATATATCTCTGCCGTATTTTTATGCCCCACTCTTACTTATATGAATAAAATTTACATTGCATGTGGCGGATTTTTTGTTTTACAGTCAGCACCATCATCGTATTCTCTCTAAGGGTACGGTAACAAAGAGCTGCACACAACCGTGCTTTAGAAAAAATTAAACAAGGCTTTTTCTAATGTTCAGCTGAAGAATGAAAGGAAATTTTGAAAAGTAAAAAAGTATTTTAGTCGGTGTACGGTCAGTTAGAAACGGTGTCAGTTCGAAACAGTCAGTTGGAAACGGTGTTTTTTCAAAATTGTTCATACTTTTTCAAACAAAAGTTCTTATTTTAGCAAAAAGTTTTTCTGACGTCACCCAGTAGCTGAAATTTCCTCAGGAATCTGTATAAAAAAGAGAATTTCAAAAAATGCTTGCGTGCTGAGATATGACTTGAAGTTGGAGTGCCAATATGCTACCTTTCAACTTTGGTTCATATCTCAGCGCATAAGCATTTTTTTGAAATTATGTTTTTTTTATTCGGATTCCTGAGGAAATTTCGGCTACTAGACGTCAGAAAAACTTTTATGCTAAAATAAGAACTTTTGTTTGAAAAAGTATGAAAATTTTTGAAAAAAACGTTTTGAACTGACCGTTTCGAACTGACACCGTTTCGAACCGACCTAGCCCCATTTTAGTCGTATCAGCGGTAGTGAAACTTGCATTTTTGACATCGGATTCGTGTTCAGGGTGGTCGCTTGCTTTTAAAAAAAATTAAACTTAAAACTTACCGACAAATTCGGAGTTTCGCTCGAGAATTCAAATATTTGTTGTCTCGCGCAGAATTCAGTATTCGTCGGTAAGTTTTTAGTTTAAAAAGTAGTTTTATACGTTACTACTCATTTGCGCAAAACTCATTTGCGCAAATTTTTTGAAGTTACAGGTTCGAATCCCGGTGGTATCAGAAATTATTTTTTCTTCACTGGAATAACTTTGAAGGTATCATACCCTATTCAGAATCGTGTCCTGAACACGATTTGAAATAGAAACCCCAGTCCTGGAGTAGTCCTGTAAGGCCATGTATCCAATTAGTGGTTTCTCCTTTCACTCCCACTGTGCCTTTCACTCTCGCTCTCAGTGTTGTACCCAATAGGAAAATTTGCCTCTCAGTCTTACTTTCACTCGCACTCTCACTTTCAGTGTATCCAATGACTTTTTATTGACTCTCACTCTCACTTTCAGTGAAAATTTTGCTGGGATTTTAATTTTTTAGTCTTAACCGACCAGCCAAGTGGTCGACCACTTGGAGCAAAACTTTTTTTACTTTTTCGGGTCTTAAAACCTGTTTTCTGGACTATTTCGGGTATGCTGAATATGGTTTGATAGTGATAAAATGCCGTTTTAGGGCATTTTTTGAGTTTTGGTAAAATCCAGTTTTGGTAAAATCAATTATTTCCGAATACTCAAAAATACTCGACGAAACTGCATTTCACCACTATCAAACCATCTTCAGCATGCCTGAATTAGTCCAAAAAACAAGTTTTGGAACATAAAAACCGTAAAAATTTTTTGACCGCTTGGTTTAGTTGGTGCATGGATTACCAGTGGAACTGAAGTTGGACCATAGAAAAACATTTGAAATTGTAAAAGTTCTTTACAAGACAAAATATTACTACCGGGAGTTTTACCAGAGTACTTCAACCTGGGTACGACCACCTAGGTATAACAAAACCAAGTGGTCGTCCACTTGGATTAAAAAAATTTTACGTTTTTCATGTTCCAAAACCTTTTTTTCTTAATTAATTTAGGCATGCAAAATTTGTTTGTCAACTCACAATAATCCACAAAAGTTTAAGGTCGACCACATTGGAGTGGGTAATACTCACGGTATTGATATTCCAGTTGGTTAAAACAGCATTTTGGTCTCAACAAACCGTGTTCAGGACACGATTTTGGATAGGGTACATTGATTTTATAATACTTTCAGCTTAATCCAAAATATCGGATTCTAGAGGTGAGTGCCTATTCAAAAGAAGTACCAGGTGGACCTCCTATCCAACCTGAGGTTTACTGGTCTTATAAAAACTAGTTTATGGTTGTTATTCAAAAAAAATTTCTGCTACCACCTGGATTCGAACCTGTAACTTTAAAAAATTTGCGCAAATGAGTTTTGCGCAAATGAGTTTTGCGCAAATGAGTTTTGCGCAAATGAGTTTTGCGCAAATGAGTTTTGCGCAAATGAGTTTGCGCAAATGAGTAGTAATCGTTTTATAAGCAAATCGATTACCTTGAACACGAATCCGCTGTCAGAAATGCAGGTCTTTCTACCGATACTACGACTAAAATACAAAAACAATTTTCAACTTTTTCTTTCAGTCTTCAGCTGAACTTAAAAAAAGCTTTTTACCTTTCTCTAAAGCATGGTTATGCGCAGTTTTTCTAGTTTCTGTCGAATGCTGAAGAATACTGTCTGCCACAGGAACGGCCTTAAGAATCGTAATTTTTCATGTTTAAGAGTCAACAACGTTTTTGAAATTGACACATTTGCGTGTTTTTAGCAAAAATCGTTCATTTAAACATTGCAAGCGCCTTAACGATACGTCGTTACGAAGCCCGGAATCTACGCTTCCTGTTGAGCGTTAGTACGCTACTGATAGCCACAGAAATTTGAATTAATTATTTCCTCATTTTTGTCACAGATTTCTCTAAAGTCACAGGGAGCAAGCACTTTCAAAATCGGTCCAAATTTTTTTTCTCATAACAGCCTACAATTTTTTCTCTGACGTTTTCACCCTGTTTTGAGCATTTATGCCAAAAGTTATTTTTGCGAAAAAATTTTTGCTTTGGATACCAATGCCACTTTTCAGGTCGAAAAATTTTGCGGAAAAAATAATTTTTGGCGAAAATGGCGAAAATGCTCAAACATGGTAGAAAGGTCATAGAAAAAATTTCAGGCTTTTATGCGAAAAAAAAGTTGGACCAATTTCGAAAGTGCTTGGTCTTGCCTGTGGTTTTAGCTAAATCTGGGCTAAAGTGCATTATACCGCGTAGCCCAAACTGGCTTAAAGCGTGTTTTTTTGATGTGTGAGCAATTAAAACATACTTAAAACGTGTTTTTAGAGTGCGGAAGGCCATTTTGGGAAAAAAAATTTTGACCAAAAATTTGACTTTTTGCCTTGGGGGACCAAGGTAAACCACCTGGAGAGGGTACGTGAATACTTTATTTAAGAATCAAATTCAGAACCATTACAGCTAAAACCAACATTTAACTTTAGCCTGAGTAGGAGCCACTCCTCAAAAGAAGAAGATCTTGAACATAGTTTTCCTTGCAGGGACCTACCGCATAAAAAACTCTGGCATGCACATTGTTTTTATGCATCCAGAGTTTTTTCGAGTGTTTGGTCTCTAAGGTATGTGTGTGTGCGCATCTCAACTCCAGCCCCCAAGCCCCTACGCCCCGGAGGGGCGTAGGGGGCTTGGGAGTTAGAGATGCGCGCACTCACTTACCTTGGAGATGAATCCGAGCAACGCTCTCGATCAAAAAATGCGTCTAGAGACTCTTTTTTGCCCAGTCTCAGTAAGAAAACGAGGTAAAAAATCCTCTACAGGTGGCTTACCTTGGTCCCCCAAGGCAAAAAGTCAAATTTTGGTCAAAAATTTTTTTTTTCTAAAATGGCCTTCCGCACTCTAAAAACACGTTTTAAGGGTAAAAGGACAACTGCCGACCATTCTAACTGCCGACCCCCAACTGCCGACCATCCCAACTGCCGACCCCCAACTGCCGACCATCCCAACTGCCGACCCCCAACTGCCGACCATTCCAACTGCCGACCCCCAACTGCCGACCAATTATCAAAGTCTGACCAAAAGACAATGTTTTCAGTCGTAGAAAGGACTGAATAAAAATTAATCTACAGAATCGGTTTTTTGTAACAAGTTAATCCAAACTGAAGCGGTGTGTGGATACTTTATGGCAACATTCATGTACTCATCGCCTAGGTCACAGGTTCGAATCCCACTGGGTGCACACACCATTTTTAAACCTTTTTTCCATATCTTATTTACAAGTTTAGTGTCAAAATGATCCTCAGGCTATTATTAATTTAATAAGATCATTAACGCAGGGTTAAACAGCTACTGCAGTTGAGTTGCACGTCAAAGACTGCTTTTTGTCTAGAATCCAACAGATAAAAGGTATACTTGAGTTAGCATAAAAGTTGAAAATACATCGAACGATGTGCAACTCCATGCCATTCTACCCTTCAAAAATACTCATTTTCGCTTTATTAAACTGTCGAAGTATACTTCTTTTTTTAAGTAATTTTTCTGTGAAAATATTTGTATCAGATTTCTTATGAAATTCTGACTCTGGAAAGTCACTAACCCAGGGATCCCATATCTACTTATTTATAAGAATTCTACTTATTTGGGCTCCCCGAATCTTAGTTTTTTTTTGGATTTATTCTAAAATTATTCGAGAGCTACTTTTTTTTGTACCTAAAATCTTAGTTTTTTGGAAAAATATGCTCCTTTAAACGAAAAATCTTAGTTTTTGAAAAAATCTACATATTTAAAAAAAAAATTATGGATCCCTGCACTAACCCTTTTTAGAAGTCATTAAAATACATAAAAAGTCAATAAAAAGGACAGGAAGACAGAAGGTTAACTTAGTTTTGTTAACTGTGGTATATCACGCAAACTAAGTTTGCGTACGAATGCAAAGTTTTATAAATTTTGTAACTTAGGCGAAACCTTAGGCGCAGGGTAGGCCAGTGCCCTTTAAGAGAACTCAACGTTCAAAAATGTTTCTCGGACCACAAAATGTTTTACAAGAAATGGTGCGTAGTCGTTTAAGGGTTCGAATTGTTTTTAACGCTCCAAATTATTCTTTTATCCCTGCAAATCGTAAAAATGAGTATTTTTCGGTGTTTTTATGTCGTAAAATGTTTTCTTCTGATCATCATGTAGCCCTAATCCCTTGTTTCTGATTAGCTATTAACTGACCCCTTCTTGTTGAAAAATTTGAAAGACGAGTTGTTTCATAAAAACGGGTGTTTCTCAAATTTTTTCAACAACACGGGATCAGTTGATAGCTTATCAGAAACTAGAGGTTCAGAGCTACATGATGATCAAACGAAAAAATTTTTACGACATAAAAACACCGAGAAATACTCATTTTTACGATTTGGGGGATAAATGAATGATTTGGAGGGGTAAAAGAATAATTTGGAGGGAAAGTACTTACAGCCGTCGTTTAAAGGGCCATTGCCACCTGTTTTGAATTGTCCCCGCCAATTCAAATTTTTTCGCCTAATCATTCAACTTCTGTACGGATTTTTCAGCATGTTTCTAACAAAACAAGGCCTAGATTTAATTTAAGGCATAGTTCTGTTAGAAACCAAGTTCGAAATTCCGTACAGAAGTTCAATCATTAGGAAATTTTTTTGAATTTTTGAATTGGCGGGGACAACCGTTGTCGGAGACGGCAATGGTCTTTTAAGTTACTTTGTGCCCGTTTTCGAATTCTCACCTTCTTTGAATTTCGTTTGTCTTGCAGTTTGTAATACATTTTTTAGTCCCGGCTAGCTTACGCTGGCCTACCCTGAGCCTGAGCCTAAGCTAAAAAAATATGAAAAAGCATGCAATAAAGGCGCGAATTTAAAAAGGGCACAGAGTAACTCAAATGCCTCTATGCCCCAGTGTCCCAGATCTCCTTTTTTAAAGTGAGCGCCTTCGAAATTTCGTCGCTACTAGCGAATACCCCCCCCCAAGCATCCGACCTTTAAAAATTGCTGTAACTGCCCTTGCAAACAACAAGTTTAGGCTTAGCCCTTAGGCTTGGGGGTAGGCCAGCGTACGGAAGCTGTGAGTCACAAGTCACTTCATTAGTCACAAATTGTGACTAATGAAGAGTTTGCGCACATTTTCCGGGGTCTCGGACATAAATTTGGGTACTTTTTACTTAAGTAAAAAAAGTGAAAATCGTACATATTTGATTTTTTGACCTAAAAGGATATGCCAGCGTCAGTTAAAGAAATGTATAAAACCTTACATTTTTACACAAACGCCTACGCAGCATCGAAAAAGGTATAGTACCTTTTGAGCATTTGCCTTTCCTCACCCAAAATAGAAAACCCTTCTTTTGGTCAGACTTTGATAATTGGTCGGCAGTTGGGGTCGGCAGTTGGGATGGTCGGCAGTGGGGGTCGGCAGTTGGGATGGTCGGCAGTTGGGGGTCGGCAGTTGGGATGGTCGGCAGTTGGGGTCGGCAGTTAGAATGGTCGGCAGTTGACCCTCGTTCGTTTTAAGTATGTTTTAATTGCTCACACATCAAAAAAACACGCTTTAAGACAGTTTTGGGCTACGCGGTATAGTGCACTCCTGCCTAAATCTGTGACAAAAAGTGAATCTGTGACAGAAATAAGTGAATCTGTGACATTTAAATCTGTGACAAAAAAATTGATCCTTTTTAAATTAAGTGAGGTAAAATTTTGGTTTATTATCATTACAAAAAGCTAATTTTTGAAGCACTGACCTAAAGCCATACTTTCCTCGGTCAAAAAACTTTCCTTCTGCCCAAATTGCAAAATAGTGGGATTTCTTTGGTCTGAAATGAATGATTGCCTTTTTTAAATGGCATAAACTTCTGCTCCAAAAGCCCAAAACAAAGATTCCAAAAAGCGGTTCTATAGATTCTTCTTTGTTTCCATCCATGAGCAAGTAAGTAACCAAGTAAGTTAGTAAGTCAAGAAAAAAAGAAATATCTAATACTAACACCAACCATCTCAAATCTCTGCTTTTTTGACAAAAAAAAGGAGGGCAGAGAGAAAAATTTGTTGCAGTGGCTATAGCAGAAGCCATGCCACTGGCCACTTCTTCACACACGGAGGAGGCTTTAGAAGAGAGCGGGACAAGCGGTTTTTTGGCTGGACAAGTCCCCATCTGGTGCTAGTTCTCTACTTGGATGGTGGCTGGGTGTGTGAGTGCCATTGCAGCAGTAGCAGCAGCAGCCGTTATATACATACATATCTAATGGCTGCAATGTGTGGACTCTAAAGCTGGGGTGTATTTTCACCCTTTTTTTGAAGAAGAAGAAAGCCTTGGAGTAATGATAGAGTATACTTTATGGCAGAAACATTGGTGCCAATAAGTGTATAGATGTACTTTTTTCTTCAAGAAATTATTAGTTTTATCAATTTTCTTGTTGTTGTTGGGGTTTTATGAAAGACGTTCATTTTTTTAAACGAATTTTTTAACTTCAATAGAAAGATATTTGAAACTTTTTCCTGTGAAACATAAAAAAAACAAAATTCGTGTAAAATCTTAAAAAAAATGTTGCCTTTGTCTCCCAAGCTAATATAGGCTTAGGCAAGGGTGGGCCAGCGTGTGTTAGGATGAATTCAAACATGTTTTTCTTACTTCTTCAAGCTTGAAAAAGCATGTTTAAGTCTGTCTTCCGCTGCTCTCCTATAACACCCCCCCCCTCTCAAATCGGACCTACTTTGATATATTTTTTATGGACTGGTAGAGTAGATTTTGCTAGACCTTGTTAGATTGTACGAATTTTAATTGATTCATAACATTTAAGCGTGAACTTGAGAATTATCTCTAATAATATATGAAATTAAATTTTAATTGCGCATAAAAAAATTAAAAAATTGTTGAATATGTTCGGAGAGAAAACGTGTCTCGCCAATTAAATTTTGTTAGTGCCTTTGAGCTAAAAGACCATAAAATTTGATAAGCACAACAATTTGAAAAGTTTGTTGACCCTAATTTTGTCGATTATGTTTTTGAATTGTTTTTTGTTTGCATGTAAAATTTTTTCAAAATATAGAACCGTTCACTAGTAGACATTGCCAAATTCGACGAGTTAGCCGACTTGCTTAGCTCTACAACTGTCTTATATGAGTCTGTGTTAAAAATTGATTAATAATGGAATTCAAATTTTCAATGCACACAAAAAATTAAGTCAGAAACATTATGGAAAGGGGTGGTCCCGCGCGAATTCGAATACCGCGAATCGCTGTGCTTATCAGGTTTCATAGTTGTTTAAAAACTACTGTCATTTTATGTTACCAATTATTTAGAAGCTGAAAATGTGAGCATCACAAAGGAATTCAGCTACCCAAATAAGAATGGAATTTTGCGAAAAGATCAAACTGGATTGCTCAAAACAATATTTTTAAAAAGGTGTGGCACCTGAAATGTTGCAATTATATACTCCTCTTTACTGTTTATTTCTGAGCAGTAAAATTTTTAGCTTTTGTTTTATTTTAATTCCGGGTATTTTCTATGCTTCTTATTGCACAGGTAAGCAATTTTTTATCAATTTTTAAAACTAAAAAATGGACAAAGATGGACCTCTTCAGTCACCGTGCTTAACTTAAATAAAGCCATGCTGTAAGATTTGCAGTCCGGTTCGAGCTATCCTCGTGTTCTTTTTGGCAATCTTCTCTGTAGAAAGGGGTCTACGGGACTTGTACATTTTTCGGACGAAATTGTGCTGTAATTTTTTTCTGTATTGCGAAAAAAAAAATCCTAGCAATTTAAATTCCATCTACGGAGCTGAAATCAATTTATTATTTGTGTAGTGCATCGATGTTTTTCTGAATTCTAAAAAACGGTATTCTAAAAGTGAAAACAAGCATGCACTGAAAATCTTTTTTTGCTAAATCGAAATTTAATCAATAATATATATCTTTTGTTTACATTTTTAAAATAAAACCAGCTATTTTACCCCTCGAAACGACACTTTTGCCCGAAAATAAAAAATCGAAAACTTTGGGTAGTAAATGGGGAGTGAGGCAATTTTTGTACGTAACGCGTACACGTGGGCACAAATGGGTAATCGTTAAAAATGATACTTTTTCTAAGAAGTTAATTTTCGAACCACTAAAAGCCCCCAATAAATTTATTTTCCGCCAATTAAATCTTAAATAAAAAGTTAACATCAAACCAACACAATGAAATTGTAATCTTTACAGCCACTTCACTCACCCTGTCCCATCCCTCCAGCAATCTATTTTTCATCCAAAGACCATCCAAACCATCTATTTTCAATCCCTCTTTCCACTCCAGAAGCCCTAAACTCAACAACAACTCCAAAATGAGATCTACGTGCACAATAGCTGTTTGTCGCCTTCCGATCGAGACATATCCATCCAGTCTCACCTGGCTGAGCGAGTTTTCTCTTTGCCCCTCTCAAGCACCTCTCTGAACCACCAACTGCAGTGTTCAGTACTGGTAAAACTGGCCCAGACCAAAGTGCACATAGACCGACCCTACCTAGATGCTCTGGTCTATAGAGACCAGAGCTGGACCACTGGATTTGGAGCTAAACACGTGAGATCTGCCCAACAAGTGTGTGTTACTGTTCAATGGTCAATTCAAGAAGTGGAGCTAGTGTGGCTTCTTCATGCTCATTTGGCCCTAGAGACATGTTCCCTCAGTCCTGCTTGATTAGACAGGAAATTCCGTTTTCATGGTTCGAACTGAACAGCAATAAAAGGAAAGAGCATAGGAGTTTTGATGAACAACAGCAATATAAACAGGTAGGTGACAGTCTCATGCTCTGCGAGAGCAGGCCAAGTGCCCGCGCCTTCCAAAGAGTATTTTTCACTAAGCTAACTTTTTTCATTTTTCACCTATTTCACATTGTTTGCACTGACAATACCAAGTGTATTTGGTCGCTTCGCGGCCAAGGACCAACACACTCCACATTACGATGAATCGGGGTGAAAAAATCAAGGAAACCAGAAAAGGTAGCTTAGAGAAAAGTACTCTTTGGAGGGGGTGGGCACTTGGGCTTTTACGATGTTCTGCAGAGTGCGGATTTCGTTACTTATGCACTTCGGGGCGCATTTTATATTAATTTGAGAATAATGCTAAAACGTCTCTTAAGTGATTTTTATTCGACATTTTGTGACACTTTCCTGCATAAAAAACTTAATTTTTAGATAAAAATATTTATGAACAAAAATAAACTAAAATCATGATTGGTCTTGGTCTCCCAAGGCAAAAACTTAAATTTTAGTTTCAAAAAATTCCAAAAAATCGATTTTGTATTTAGGAAATTGTCAGAAAATAGCTTTACAGTCAAACCTCGATAATCCGCCACCCTCGGATCAGTCCCATGGGGTGGCGGATTATCGAGGTTTGACTGTAATATCATTTTGAGCGTAAAAAAGTTACTTAGGAGATGTTTAAACACTTTTCTCAAAATAATATGAAATTCGTGAGTGCCCGGATTTCAGCCAAAATTTGAAACTTTCCATTAATACATCAATATTTATATATGGACTAATTTTGTAGTCCTGTCGCTAAGCTGCAAGATGACACCGACTAAAATATTTTTTGAGTGAGGGGAGGGGGAGTAAAAAAGAGCTGCACTAATTGGGCACAAAGCTCAATTTCAAAGTCTTTTTTATTAATTTTTCGGGTAGAGTATGTTTATTCTTAAATTGACAATAAAATTAATCAAAAAACCATTAAGCCATAAATAAATGATTTTAGCTAGCAACAGTATCCTACTCCATCGACACCCATTGTTCTTCTAGTCAGCAATTCATGCTTTTATCAGATCAAGCTAACGTGGAGCTGATTTCTTCTGATATCTCCTCTAAACTTCAATCAATTGAGCTGCATTCTTACAGAAATGAGTGAGTATACAATATCAAAAAACTTGATATTTGGAAACTACAAATTTCAGACATATCACCTTGTTGAGCCCGTCCAACCTTTCTTTTACTTCCAATTCCATGAATGCTCTGCTCATTCGCTACAACAGAGATACTAGACAACAGCAAGAAACTGCCGAAATATTGCCTTATTCATCGCCTGCCACTCATACAAAGCCAATTCTATATGCTCAAACTAAAGATCCCCCACCACTATGGTCAATAATTCCACTGCCCTATCGCTAGCTGCTATTCGTATAAGGCAATTTTTAAACATTGAATAGGCATGCTTGAGTGTTACACCGCAAATAAGGCGGGGAATTTTTTTTCTTTCGTCCCAGCGAGCCGATTTTTAGGGTCAGCTCATAAAGTTGGAAAAAAATATTTTTTACGGTTAAAAACTGAATAAACAGAATTCGACTGTGAGCATTTAACCCAAACTTTATCCAACTAAACGCTTTTGGTACAGTCGACTCTGTCAAAATTCCGTTTTTGCCGATCGTTTTGGTGAAACACTATATTTTCATCAGTTAGATTCGCAACTCTCCCAATAGCCCACACCTATTTAGGAAATATTTAGAGAGTTGCGGGTCTAAATGATAAAAGTATTGTGTTTCACAAAAACCACCGAAAAATTCGAAATCCTTGCGATTTTCTGCACTAGGCTAGCGAATTACATTCAGCAAATAGCTCCAAATTTAGGGTGAAAAAGTGTCGGACCCTAGGCGGAACGAACTTTTTGGGGCGTGCGTTATTGACAGAATCGACTCTGTTTCTAAAAATATTTTCAGATACAGTCAAACCTCGATATAACGTACCCCCTGGGGGCCGGGTAAAGGGGTACGTTATATTGAGGGTACGTTATATCGAGGGCAGAAACCAAAATAGATGACAGGTGTACGTTATATCAAGGTTTGTATTCCTTGGTCCCTCCTGTTGTTTGATTAAGGGCTGGGGTATACCAAATTTGAGTGCTGGGACACACCGAACTTGATTGCAGGGAATATACCCATCGGTTAGATATAGGGTAAGTTTTAACGCGGGTCGGTTAAACCAAAACTAAACTTCCAAAAGCACACTCAATTGCTCTATATTTTTCCAAATAATGCAAAATAATAATATTTAATTTCCTGTGCTACAGTAGCAACTGTATACAACACCGAGCCGATATAACATGACTAAAAACGGACTGATTTGGTCAGCTTTGACTAAAATGTAGTCAAATGAACCCTCGATACAACACCACCCTATGGTCGCTCCTTGGGTGGTGCTGTATCCAGGTTTGACTGTAAGAAGAATTCTTCTCTAGATTAGACGAAAAGGCATTAACCGCGTGATTCAGCGAGATTGGGCAATCGAATGGTCTATTACTCATACCTATAGCAGCGTTACCACTGTTTATGTTCCTTTGTAAAATGAAAAAACTTGATGACTACAGAAAATGTTGCAGAAGCTGAAAAAGATCGAAAACTGTATTGGATTGGTAAATATAACACACCAATTTCACAAGGGTACGTTATATCGAGGGTAACGTAAATATCAGTGTTATCTGCAAGGGTACGTTATATCAAGGGTACGTTATAGCGGGGGTGAACTTATTCTAATTTGAAATGAATCAGACCAAAAGGTCTCAAGGGGTACGTTATATCAAGGGGTACGTTATATCGGGGGTACGTTATATCGAGGTTTGGCTGTATATGCGAAAAAATCAATTAAGTTTGTCCTTTAACAACCTAAACTTATTTTTTAGGATGTGGATAGATCCGAAATTTGAGGTAATTTCTGCATCTCCACTAGAATCCGACTACTGGGCTCAGCAAATAGAAACTGCCACAGATCACAACGAATATACCATATTCACACTCACATTATTGCCTAAAGAATCAGAAACAAGAGGGTTGAAAAAGCAAAAAGAGAATTTATTAAAAGAAAAAGAAGAATATTTATTTGTTTAATGCTAAGGCTCAAGAAACTTGCTCACTCTTTTGAGCCGGAAAATGAGCAATCCACCTCTCAGTCTTCGGAAGAGCAAACTCCTGACACCAAAGAAGCTGTGGTGTACTGGTCAGTCAAACTATTCAATGATGAGAAGCTGGATGTGGGCAGTAATAATTATGGAGAAGAGGAAGAAAAGTTGACAGCTCAGAATTGGAACCACAATAATTCTTATAATGCTCAAAGACTCAGTCTTACCAAGTTTCCTATAGGGAATGTGGACACTGTTCATGTGATTGTGCCTGTTATTAAGGTTTGTTTGTACCGGGACTGAAAAATTGACTGACAAATTTTATGGCGCCAAAAGAAAATTCCAAATTTTTGAAAGCATCAGAAATTTTGAATATTTGCCAAACCTGGTTTATCCGACACCCCTCAAGTTCGTTCCCGCTTAGAGTTCAACACCTTTTTAACCAAATTTTCAAAGTTTTTGCCAAATAAAATTCGCTAGTCTAGAAGGGTTAAAAATGGTTTTCAAAATAGGGGTGACGGTTAATCATGCGTGTTTTTGAAAACAATCGGCAATTTCGGAATCTTTGCAATATTTCGGACCAGACTGGAAAAACTCAGTTGATTAAAAAGTTCGAAAATTTGTGTAAAGAATGTCGGACCCTAAGCGGGAATGAACTTGAGAGGATGGCGGTTAAACGAGGTTTGACTGTATTGACGTTTTTTCACCAAATTTGAGATTTTTTTCAGAACTTAGACCTGATAAACACAGCCATTTTCTCTAACAGCCATATTTCCATGCCTTTGAAAGTGTTTTCGATCACAGAAGGAGGTCTCCTACAGGATGTCACATCCAATTCTCATTGCCTTAGTGCTGAAACCCATGTGCTGAAGACCTCGCCCATCTGCTCCTCCATCTATTTAGATGGATCAGAGACTCAAGGCTCCAGCAAGGTGGCTGTTCACATCCAGCATTTGTCACTCACCACAAGTGTCCACTTTAAAGTGTGGTTTGCTCAACTTCCGGTTACCATACAAGTGTCTGATCTAGTGCTCAACGCTATTGATGGCTGGAAAATCGGCAATCCTAAATACTCACATCAATTCCTGGCCTCCAGCGGGTCTTTCAAAAGCAATAAGAAAAGGAGATACCAAAGAAGCAATAGAAGGTCTTCATCCACTCCCAGCTCTACTTGCCACAACTTGAGACGCCAACAAGCTGAAGTCAAGGTGTTGGCATCATTCCAAGTGGTGGACCAAACCAATGGCCAACAACTTTATCTTACTGGTGATGATTTTGAAGCTGAACGTCTGATGCTGGACATTACTCAACAAGCTAAAGGACTTCTTCAGGCAGTTAATTCTGAAGTTAGTGTTTTATATTAAAGTCTTTCATAATTTAATTGTCAACAAGTTGTAATATTCCATTATATATTTTTTATTTCAGCCTATTTTGAGGCTTAACCTATTTCCGGGTATACTAGAGTTGCCGAAAATATGCCGTGGTCCTCACTGCACATTCTTAGCAGCGGCAACTCCAGCAGGACCATATCCTCTAGTAGATCCCTCGGGGGTGTTGTCGGCTATATGACCTTTTCAAATAACCTCCCTCCTCCAAATAAGCTCCCTCATATAACCCGCCTTAATTCGAAAAATTTTTGTTTTGAAAAAAAATTAGCCTTTGGCCTAAGCCTAATTCCATCCGAGACAAAAAAAATTAAACCAAGAGAGTTTTTTGGAGAAAACGGGGTTATTTAGGGGTTTATCCCAAGATTTTGGTGTAAAATTAAAAATGGAAATGAAATTGAAAACCGATGAGAAATTAAATTTTTCGCCTATAAAATAAAAAAAAATTTAATGTGTAGCTTCTCATTTTAGATACTCTCCTTGTTCTGGCATTCCAACGGCAAAGTATTTGCAATTGGGGAAAATCCTGGCTCCACACGGATCACTTTGCAATCCCTGCATCAACAACAAGAAGAATATGGGAGCATTTCCATAGCAGTGTCAGATGAACGTGTAAGCCCCACTTATGTCTCAGTGCAAGTAATCCAAGATGCTGAGCTTAAACTTCACGAAAAGTTGCCCCGCTTCCAGCCCCTAGCATCAGTTTTCGAAATCAGTCTGATAATCCACTCCCACCTGCTACAGCAATACCAAAAAGCTGGTCTGGAAGTTCAAATTACATATTCAGATGGTCAGACGGAGTCTCTCAAAGACATGGACCATCAAGAATATACATTGAGGCTCTATTCTAATGCTGACCATGCAATAAAAGTAACGAAAACGAGTCTTTTCAACCAGTGGAGTTCATTGCTGTGCATAGTCTGCAGGTACTATTTTCATTTCTCGTCGTTCTACAGCCAACTATAATGATCACCCGAAAAGCTGGTTCCCGCTTAGGGTCCGAAACTTTTTTACTTTAGATTTTGAAGTGTCTCGCCAGTTGTCTTTGGTTAGCCTAGTGAAAAATAGCAAGAATTTCGATTTTGCCACTTGTTTTTGTGAATTTTCTGAAAATAATGGCTCTCGAGATGAAGATTCCCTGTTGTTAGACGAGGAGTTTCATAGAGGTTCGGCAAACTGTCACCATTTACATAAACAACCGGCAAAATCGAAATCCGCGCGATTTTTAGACTACGCTAACCAAAACTTAAAAAATTGGTACAAAAAGGTGTCGGGACCAAGGTGGGAACGAACTTTAAAGGTGGTCGTTATATCGAGAGTCATTTTCGCTCTCCGAACTATACTACTGGACTACTTTCTTCTTTTTTGCCTCTCTTCAATGCTACATATTTTATGACAAAATGATTTACAAAGTAGCCCAAAAATTGTCAAAATAATATGATTTACACTACTAATTTAGCGAAAAAGAATGTAAAAAAAATTCACCGAATGATTTTAAGAAAAAATACCTAACTACAGTAGAACCTCGTTATAAGATACACCCAATATAAGATACACCTGGGTCCGGTCCCAAGTTAAATAACTCCCGTCAAATTACCCCCTATATAAGATACACCTCGTTATAAGATACAGCTGGGGTTGGTCCCTGGGTGTATCTTATAACGAGGTTCGACTGTATAAGCATGGAAATCACTAAAAACGAATTTTTATTAGGCCACAGAAGAAGCCATGCTAACTGTTGAGCTACACACACCTAAAATTTGTTGGTCGGAATCCTTAGGTGCGCAAAAAGGACCATTGGTATAGCTCAAAAACGAATGCCGGATTGTTTGGATCTGGCTCAACCAATGTTTGGGTCAGATTTCAAGAGGTGGATAGACAGTTAAGTGCTGAACTACAAGAACAAGAAGGTGATCTGCCCTCTTTCCACCCCCTCAAAATGCACTCCATGCTAGCTATTTGCCTGATTGTGTTGCTCTTGCTCACTCTTCTCTGCTTGATTGGCCATGGATATTCTGGATTGCATTTTGGATTGCACAACGGTTATGAAAAGCTGGTTGCTCCATTACTGGCTAGATTGGGATCCAATCAGTCCATTTCCTCAGCATCCGCAGCTATGAACAGTGTCATGACTGTGTGTCAGGGGTGAGCTATGCTGGCAGTCTGTCTCAGGGCAATGGAACTACTAGGAGCAAAGTGTCTAAAACAGGGGAGAAGGAGGGCAACAAAGAGTGGATATGGCTACCCAGAAAGCAAGTGGTCGAATATAATGCCAGTATAGGTGGGTTGTTGCCAAAAAAATGAGTAAAGGAACTTTTAGCAATTTTTTCACAGTTAACAATTATAGAATTTTTTTAGGTTTGTTCTAAAATATGTATTTTATTTTTCTCTCCAAATTTCGATTTGTTTTTAGGATTCCTCATGGAATTTAACCTACGCTTAGGCATAAGCTCAGGCTCAGGGTAGGCTATCTTAAGTTACGACGAAGTCGGGAAAAATCTTGGAAAGCTAACTATGAAAAAAATCGTTGAAGCAGGGAAACTCTAAATTACATTTCAGCAAATTTTTCATAGCTAACATTTCGGTATTTTTTTGAGTTCGTTCTAACATACGCTTTTTCGATTTTTTTTAACTCTGGTGCGTTTTTTTAATTCTTCGTCTAATTTGACATAGAAAGCTTGAATGAAGGTTTAATCTCAGGGTAGGCCAGCGTATGTTAGGACGAAATCAAAAAAATCTTGAAACGTTAACTGTGAAAAGATCGCTATAACGTTAACGCACCAAAAAAATCAAAATTAGAAGAAGTAGACCATTTTAACTATATTCCAGGTAGTCGGTACTCGCAGCGCTCAACCCTGGGTCTATCCACTGACCGAGCCTACAGCCAAGAATCTTCTAGCTCTTCTAACAATTCTGGAGCCTCAAACCCACTGAACAAATGTGATGAAGAATATCCCCAAGGCACAAAAAGCACAGAAAAAGAGGTTCTGAAGCACCTCCATCTCAGGCAATCAGTTACCATGGCTCTGAGATCAGCGTTTTCCTGGCTCCTTACCAACAAAAAGAGGCCAAGTGGCTGTCAATGCAGACAAAACGAGTGATAGCTGGAGAAGAAGGTGCAGCACAGGCGAAAAAAGACACCTTAACTCTAAAAACATAAATGGAACCAGCCATTCTATAGGGACAGCTACTACATCTGGATGTTTTTCTACATCAGATGTAGTGTGTGAGAGGGAATGCAAGTGCTATTCTTCAGAACTGGAGCTTAGAAACACACTGAGAAAACATTCCAAAAGCAAACCTGTGTAGACAACACTCTCACAGCAGTTCTAACAATAGCTCTGGAACTTTGAGAAAGGACAGTCTGTTGATGAGACACTCAAGTGATCGCCAATACCCTGACAATAATAGTAAGTTCATTTTGTCGAGACCAAGACCAGATTTGTTTCTAAATTTGGAATATTTTTGATTCCTTTATGTCCAACAAAACTAAAAATGACTAGGATGACCATCTACTCTTCCTGAGTCTGCATTAAATCCGCCGCTAACTGTGGAATTTCTTCTGCATTGTATGAGAATTTCCACAGTTGTTACGGGCTTTCAATCTGACAATATCGAGTGCTTCAAAAGTTCCCGACCTATTTCCAAGCAATTGGCTAGTCATAAAATCGATGTCAAAGTTTTAATTAAAATATATCATTTTGTATCCGCAGACGTCCTCTTCAAAATGGTTCATAAGCAGGGCTCCAATTCAAAATAAAGGACATTTGGTCAACAAGTGCCATTTAATCTAATGCTTTTTGAGTTTTGGCACCAAAAACAAAGATTTTGACGTAATATCTCAAAATTTCTAAACATTTTTGGTCCCAAATAAAGGACAAATCTTTAAAATAAGGGACATTTGGAGCCTGTTTATAAGCTTTTCAATTAGAAAAGGAAATTATTGTAAAAATTTCAAAAGAAAAGACACACCCACAATCTTAGGTGCCCAGGCAACTTTGGAGAAATTAACGAGGGCTGCGGGCAGGGCCACGGACGTTTGACCTTAAAGCCGTTTGACCTTAAAGCCGTTTGACCTTAAGCCGTTTGACCTTAAGCCGTTTGACCTTAAGCCGTTTGACCTTAAGCCGTTTGACCTTAAAGCCGTCTGACACTAAAATTTGCAATTTTTACATTTTGAATCCGTGCTTTCTCTACTCCGTTTCTTGAAGTCAAGGTTTTTTGATTACATATATTGCTGTCATTTCATTGACCGCACATTCGCGACGGTCGTTGAATTCTTTTTGGTCATAGAATACTTGCTTCGTTGACACGCATTTGGGCCCCAATTATAAAAATTTTATATTTTTCAACGCAGATGTGTTGTACGTATTAGAACTGGTGCTGCACTAAGAAAAAGCTATGTGGGTCATCAAAGGGTCAGCCATTATCCCGTACCATGTACCCCCAAAGGGTCAGCCTTTATCCCGTACCATGTACCCCCAAAGGGTCAGCCCTTATCCCGGACCATGTACCCCCAAAGGGTCAGCCCTTATCCCGGACAGGATTGTTTAAGCGCCGGCTACCCGGCGGAGCGCCGGCTAAGCGCCGGCGCCTTAAGCGCCGGCGCTTAGCTGGCGCCGGCGCTTATTTTGAAAACGGCGGAGCGCCGGCTCAGCGCCGGCGCTTATTCTAAAACCGGGGGAGCGCCGGCTAAGCGCCGGCGCCTTAAGCGCCGGCGCTTAGATGGCGCCGGCGCTTATTTTGAAAACGGCGGAGCGCCGGCTAAGCGCCGGCGCTTATTCTGAATCCGGCGGAGCGCCGGCGCTTATTCTGTAACCGGGGAGCGCTTGGCATACAAAAAGGTAAAAAACTGCATGTGTTATTAACACAATGTTAGCTACAAAAAAGATAAATAAGAGACAACAAAGTTTATTCAAATAAAAAAGGCGCGAGTTCATTTAATTCAAAAGGTCATTCAATAAACGTTGGTTATAGTTAAGAATAACTTTTGATCGCAACAGTTCATGTCCAGCGTTTGCACGTGCACCCCATGTGTTTGCTGTAAGCATTGAGAACAGTCTCTCTACACTTCCTAAAACTAATTTTGTTCTTACTATGGTTAATTACAAAATTAACGATCTGAACTGTTTATTAAAGGTTATACATTATTTTTAAAATTCCTGCAACATGAAAACTTTCAACAGCATTATAACACTTGTAATGATCAATACAGCTTTTTAAATATTTACACTCTGCGTTTATATTTAATAAAATCTTCACTGTTATTTTTCAAGCAGTGACGTTAAAGTACAGTTAAGTAGAAAAATCATTATCCGGTATCCAAGATAACCACCACATAAGCTCCGCCTAAGCGCCGGCGCTTAGTCGGATACCCGGCGGAGCGCCGGCTAAGCGCCGGCGCCTTAAGCGCCGGCGCTTAGCTGGCGCCGGCGCTTATTTTGAAAACGGCGGAGCGCCGGCTAAGCGCCGGCGCTTATTCTAAAACCGGGGGAGCGCCGGCTAAGCGCCGGCGCCTTAAGCGCGGCGCTTAGATGGCGCCGGCGCTTATTTTGAAAACGGCGGAGCGCCGGGTCAGCGCCGGCGCTTAAGCGCCGGCGCTATAAGCGCCGGCGCTCCGCCGGCGCTTGAACAATCCTGATCCCGGACCATGTACCCCCAAAGGGCTTCCTATTGAATTAGGTTGCCTGCCGAAGGCAGGCAGGTAGAAAATCTAGAAAAGTCAAAATTTTCGATGGGAAGTATTCGGAAACAACGTCTTTATCGGTTTCAGCGTTGAATTAGACAAAGCACGGATTCAAAATGCAAAAATTGCAAATTTTTAGGGTTAGACGGCTTTAAGGTCAAACGGCTTTAAGGTCAAACGGCTTAAGGTCAAACGGCTTAAGGTCAAACGGCTTAAGGTCAAAGGGCTTTAAGGTCAAACGGTTTTAAGGTCAAACGTCGCGTACCCCTGCGGGCATGTAAGGGGGTGTGTGCACCGCAACTTAGGCAGAATTTGAAAGAGCCAAAAACGCCTAGTAAATTTAATGAGTAGTTAAGGGCAGACACAGGCCAAAAGCCCAGTCCGGCGCGCAAGTTTCTTTCTCTAGTCTGCCCCGCCAGGATTTCAAAATCTAAAGCTTAGGGCCGGCCCGGTTTTAGTTCTTGTCATAAAAATGCACAGAAAAAAGTAACGCAGCGAAGAAAATGCCGTACAGCTATTGAACGTTTGGGTAAGAAAAACGTGTGACTAAAGAAAAAAACTGGCAATTTAGGTCAATTTAGGTCCATTTACAGTCAACCGTTTTAAATTCTAGAGCTAAGGACTGGAGAGGGTGTTTACAAGACTTTTGAGAAGATTGTTAAGCTGAGTAAGTACCTCTAATGATTCTAGGCAAGAGTTCAGTTAGCACAATTATTACGACAACAACTTTATTTCAACAACGCAAATGCCAAATAACGAGACAATGCAAACATGAGAATAGTGGTTTAACGATAACGAGAAGAACTCTCACGACTACTAGCTTCTACTGGCGCTGACCCTGAGGACATTCACGACTCAGATGACCGGTTTCCTGGCAATTGTAGCATCGACGATCACCACCACCATAGCTACCGCCGCCACCACCGCTTCGAGGCTGAGTGCATTCGCGAGACATATGGCCGGAACCCTGGCAGTTGTAGCACTTGATGTCACCGCCGTAGCCGCCGCCTCCACCACCGCCGCCACGAGAATAGCTGCCGCCACCACCCACCGCTACGAGGCTCAGTGCATTCGCGAGACATGTGACCAGGCTTGCCGCAGTTGTAGCACGAGGATCCGCCTGCAAGTTAGTTTTGATTAAGTCAAAATACAAAAATCGAGAACAACGTACCACCACCTCCTCCGCGTCCGCCGCCATAGGAATCACCGGCGCTGGGGCACTCGCGAGCGAAATGACCAGTCTCATGACACTTGTAACACTCCGACATTCTTCTTCTTTTTCAAAGCTTGATCCGCAGACGAAAACTTCAACAACTGGAAAGAAGACAAGATAAAAACAAGCAACAAATGCATATTGACTACAAACATAATAATTCAGCAATGTTTCATGACAGCGGAGTGTATGCCTCCAAATGAAAAAATAGGGAAGCGCTAATTTGAATGAGATTTTACTGTGTAATTTTTTTCGAAAAAGATACAGGTTTTTTTTGGATCAATTTGAATTGTTGCCTCTAAAGTCTTTATTCTTGCCTAGGGTTGTCGGCTTGGCGTTATGCATATTTGAAAAATTTGGATGCTTTTTATATTTTAGTTCTAGTTTCATCATATTTTTCATCTCTATAATAGCGCAAATGAAAGTTTAGAATCTTGGCTACACATTGGTATATAAAACTTGTGCATTTGCAAAAAAAATCAGAAATTTTTAATCAAAACAATTTCGGCTTGGAAAATGCGATTTCGGTTTGCCCAAGCCGAAATCTGCTTGGGCAAGCCGAAATTGTCTTGACGAAATTTTCTGGTTTTTTTTTCGCAAAGGCACAAGTTTTACATACCAATGTGTAGCCAAGATTCTAAACTTTCATCTGCGCTATTATAGAGACGAAAAATATTATTAAATAAAAGCTAGAATATAAAAAGTATCCAAAATTTTCAAATATGCATAACGCCAAGCCGACAACCCTATTCTTGCCCCTTTTTCAAATTTCAAAAAAAAGGAAAAATCCTGCCCCTTTTTATGAAATGCTGCCCTTGTTTTATAAAAAATCGGATATATTTCTCCGATTCGATGAAAAATCGGAGGAATTTACCCGATTGTAATTAAAAAGGGGCAAAATTTCAGAAAAGGGTCAAGATTTTAGTTTTTTTATTTGAAATTTGAAAAAGGGGCAAGAAATAATAAAGAAGGGCAAGAATTCAGACTTTAGGGGCAACATTTCGGTCACATCCAATTATTTTTCTCTTTGGCTGACGATAAATTCCTCAACGGCTTTGCTGTGACACTTTTCTTTTTTTATATAACACGCCTCAAAATAAACTTTTTTTAAATTTTCGACTTTTGCCCTTTTAAAATAATTTTAGTATAAAGTTTCCCACGGTTTTTTTGACTCAGGATGAACACCCACTCATCCTGAGTCAGATTTTACCCGTCATTAACTGTGGATTTTCTAGTATATAACACCAGAAATTTCCCACAGTTAACGACGGGGCAAAATCTGACTCAGGATGAGTGGGTGTTCATCCTGAGTCGAATAAAAAATAAAAAAGTTTATTTTGAGGCGTGTTATATATCTAAATGCTAGTCAAAAAAATTGTCAGTCCTTAGAAAACCTTCATTTTGTGATAAAAATTCTCTACAATATTTTATTTTGGGTGTCTCTTTTTTTGCAACATAAAAAAAATCCATATTGAAAAAACTAATGCACTGTTTTGAAAAGGAGGTCTGCGTAATCGAAAAAACATTGAAAAGTATTAGGTTGTTTCATAAATACTATTGGGCTTTCAGTGGAATTTTGTGGCTTCGTTTGTCGTTCCATAATTTTTTGAGAATTTTTTTTTTTAAATTTGACCTCTAATTTGGTAGCCAAGATTCTCAGCTACAAAATAAGAGGTCAAATTCCAAATCTAATTTTCAGAAAGTCTACCGCCTGTGCATTCGTATGAGCGCAATAAGCTCTTGGAAGAGTTTGCCGAGGACTGCAGTGAACATGAATACAGCCTAAATTACACTTCCAGCCCAAATGTTTTCCCTAAAACTAGGAGAAGAACAACAGAATGTGATGATGACTTGTTTAATTCCAAGCACAGATATTCTGAACCTCCAACAAAACCATTATTTTTGCTGATACACTACCCTATAATAATTCTGCTGATAGAAAGCTAAGAGAGACATTTGCATAGATTACAACATGAAATTGAAAAATGATAAAATTACTTTACATAATAACAATGACGATTTGTATCAAGGGTTCCATATTTGTCATGCATTTTTTTTCTGTGATATTAAAAATTTGCTAAAATTGATTTCACGCATCAAAAATACTGATTTCCCGCAGTAAATACATAAACAAGAGTATTTTTTGGTGTTTTTACAATCGTAAAATTTATTCTTTTAGATCAATACCTAGCCTTGAATCTCTAGTTTCTGATGAGTTATCATTTGTCTCAGCGTGTTCGGAAAAAATTTGAGGAAAAAGTTTTTTTTATGACTACTTTACGTCTTTCAAAACCAGAAACTTGTTCTCTCACTTTTCCATATCAGATGAAGCCAGCTAATAGCTCATCAGAAACTAGAGATTCAGGGCTACATGTTAATCTGAAAAATAAATTTTAAGATCGTAAAAACACCAAGAAATACTCTTGTTTATATATTTACTGCGGGAAATCAGTAATTTACTGCGGGAAATCAGTATTTTGGTGTGTGTTTTTACCTACAGCCTTAAATATCATGGTATATGTTTTATAGCTCAAAGTTCAATGCGAACTTTTAAATTCCTCTTTGATTTTGGTTGAGCACCCGAAAATCTCGAGATCGACCCAAAAATTGTCCGTTTTTCGAGATCGAAAAATAGAGGCCCAAGGCTCTATTAGAACATTTACGGTATTTGTAAGATTTGTACTTATTTTGGATATTCAATCTATTATTTTTCAAAATTTCATGTCGAAATCTTACTTTTTAGCACAAGAAGATCAATAAGCGCTGAATAAAATAGCCTATTTTTGCCAAAAATACCCTAAAATGTACTTATTTTGAGCAAAATTACTCTTTTTAAAAATTTTTAGAGCCTTGGTGAGAGCCCTGCCTTTAAATTATGTGTTTACCGCGGCTGTACCCCGAAATTTAAGCGGCATTTTGCTAAGTGGTCGATTTGCTAAGCGGTCGTTTTGCCAAGAATTTTTTTTGCTAAGCGACAAATTGCTAAGAATTTCTCTGTTAAGGCGCCCATTTGCTAAGAATATATTTGCTAAGGCATTCTTTTCTTAAATCCCGATTTGTTAAGAACTTTTCTGCCTTTTTGTACTTTTCCTTTTTCTCAATGTTCTGGTAGCGGATTAGAGATTTTTCCGACGGTCATTTTTCGGCCAATTTTTTTTTTGTTTTGTACTGATTTGAATATGGGATCTAGGTAAATTGATATTTTCAGGTTGTGTCCAAACTACCACAAACCATTCTAAACCACCTCAAGTACCCTAAAACCACCCTAAATATCCAAACCAAACCCAAACCTGAAAGATTAAAATTTCTTAAAAAAAAATAAGCCATTTTTTCTAACTTAAAATTGTGTGGGGAATTGGGTTTGTCAAGCCCAAAGTTGCGATTTTACACACTCCAACTTCAATACATGGTGTAGGTATCACCAGACCAGGTGGATGCCCACCTGGATGTCAAAATCAAAAAGTTCATTTGAATAAAAAAATCTATTTTTCCAACCAAAAAAATTTGTGAATAATTGGACTTGATGAGACCAAAAGTGCGATTTCACCTACCCGATCCCAAATCTAGGGTTGAGTACCACCTGGACAGGTTGTTATCCAGGCAACTCAAGAGTAGGGGTATATTCACCCAAATGACCTGAAAGGTCAAACGTTGGTCTTTTTATATCTGAAATTACGGTAAAAAATAAAGTGTGCACCCAGGTGGATTCGAACCAGCATCCTCGGCGGTGGCTATCCAAGTGGTCGTCCACTTGGATCAAAAATTTTTTTACGTTTTCGGTTTCCAAATCCTTTTTTCTGCGCTAATTCGAGCACCCTGAAAATGGTTTGACAGTGGTAAAATCACGTTTTATCAAGAAATTTTTGAGTTATCGTGAATTCTTGATTTTGATAAATCAATCGTTAGCAATAACTCTAAATTTATCGATAAAACGTGATTTTACCACTGTCAAACCATCTTCAGCATGCTCGAATTAGTGCAGAAAAATTGTTTTGGAAACCGAAAACGTGAAAAAAAAAAATTTTGATCCAAGTGGACGACCACTTGGATAGCCACCGCCGAGGATGCTGGTTCGCATCCACCTGGGTGCATACCTTTTTTATCGTAATTTTGAGTGTTTACTTGGCGAAGAGGTCCATATACTCATCACCAAAGTTACTGATTCGAATCCCTCTGGGTGCAATCAGTCCAGAGTAGGAGACCCCGATTCAATTAAAACCGTTTTTAGAACATGATTTTGGATTGAACCATTTGGGTTTTAAGGTCTGTACCCCGAATTAAGCCGAACTGAAGAAGGTGTAGCTTAACAAACAAGATCTTTTTCAAAACAACTACTTAGCAAAAAATTCTTAGCAAAACGACCATTTAGCAAATTGGCGCTTAAATTGTGAATTCTTAGCAAATTCGCGCTTAAATTTTTTTCTTAGCAAAACGACCGCTTAGCAAATCGACCACTTAGCAAATCGCCGCTTAAATTTCGGGTACAGCCTTTACCGCCTCAAATTTTTCAAAATGGTGGTTCTTAAAAGAATCTCGTCCATTTTAAAATATTTTTCGTGTTATTAGGGTTGGGTAATTCTCCGGAGAAATACTTTCCGGGTAATTACCCGTATTACCCGGGTAATTACCGGTAATTTAAGAAAAGCGGAGAAATACTATTTGCTGATACCTAAACCATCTGGATGGTACCCAAACCACCTGAATGGTACCCAAAACCACCGGTATCGTACCTAAATCACCTGGATAGTGCCCAAACCATCTGGATGTTACCTGAAACACCTGGACGGTACCCAACCATCTGGATATCACTCAAAACACCTGGATATTACCCAAACCACCTGGATGGTACCCAAATCACATGGATGGTACCCAAACCCCTGGATAGTACCCGAACCATCTGGATATTAATTAAAACACCTAGATGATACCTAGACCATCTGGATGATACCTAAACCAAAAAATTTCTGGCTGAGTAGGGTAGGTGGATTAAGTGAATGGTGAAAAAAAAGATAAAAAAGTGAATGGTTGAAAAAAAAGATAAAAAAAGTGAATGGTTAGTGGCGATCGTGATATTGTCGACCATAATTGCCATTAAATTGTCTATGAAGAAAGCAATTACCGTATTTCCTCTAATAAGGCGGCCCCTCATTTTTTTTTGACTAAAATTTCAGAGTTAAGGGCATTTTTGATTGACAATTTTCAGATTTTTTGGGGTTTGAAAAATAGGCGGCCGGCCGCCTTTTAGAGGAAATACGGTATACTTGTAAAATAAAAATATTCAAAATGTATCAGCGTAAAAATGAAGAAGATATAGCAGAAAAATAAAATAATGAAAAAATGTATCAGCTGGGAGTCGAACCTTCGACGTTTAAAAGGAGACCAGTAGTGTAAAGGAAAAGCATGGCTCAAGCGGGAAGTGATTCCTGCATAATTAGGAAGTAAATATTGCCTCCCCGAGCAATAAATACTAAAAAATAGTATTTCTCCGATTTTTCTCTACGGAGAAATACTTAGTATTTCTCCGGGTAATTACCCGGGTAATTACCCGGAGAATTACCCGGGTAATTACCCATCACTCAACCCTAGTGTATATCCCGAAATAACACCCTGAAATGAATCAGGTAGCTACCCACCCTAACTGTCCACCTCTAGAATCTGGAAATTTCAAAAGAAGTGATCCTGTAACAAGTTTTCAATTTGATCCAAAAATTCTGTGTTTGAATATTTGTTGTCTTGAGAGGAATTTGAAAATTTGAGCTGAACTTTTAATTTTCCAAGCACCCTACTACGCTGAACACAAACCCGGTGTCAAACATTCCGGTTTTCCTAGAAAAATTTAAGTTTAAAGTCAAAATCTTTTTTTTTGAAATTTTTCGAGAGTCTCGAAAAACACTCCGAAATCCTGTTTTAGTCTACTTCAAAACAAATTCTGCCGCAGTTCTTCTTGTTTTGTCGAATGGTATATACTATTCACCAAACGAATGGCCTTATCACTTGTGATTTTGCACACTAAAGTAGCAACATAGTTTTTGAAAAAATGACACAAATGTTTCTTAATGCCAAAAATCTCAAACTTTTTAATCGTAAATGTCAAAGCAATATGTCGTTAGAAAGCTCATAATTTCAGCTTTCAAACAAGTTTCGAAACATATTCGATGATTTTTACACATCACAGAGAAAAAATGCATGACAAATATGGGAATCGTGACTTTTAGCGTCCAAACTTAATGAGCAAAGTCTCTGTCGTATCCGTTGAATTTTTGAAATCTTTTTCATTATTGGAATCATCATGAAAAAATGTTTAGAAACCACAGAAAAGTGCTGCTTGACCGTTGAAGTGTTAAGCAAACCATAATTTAAATTTAAAAAACGTGTCAAAGTATGTGAAACATATAAAGCGCCTCCCAAAAAACTTTTTTCTTTTGGAAGAACTTTTTCACTACTTTCTGTCCCATTTTTTCTTGCTCATTAACAACACCCACTCATCTTGAAGCAGATTTTTCCATTATCGTTAACTGTATAATTCATAGTATATTCTGAGAGAACTAATACAGTTACAGCACAGTTTTCGGCAGGGCAAAATCTGAATCAGGGTCAGTGGGTGTTCATTCTAAGTCAGAAATTTGTTTGAGCGCTTTTTCGTGTATTTTTCTACTAAAAAACATTTTTTGGTTTCAAAATTTCAAAAATAAAAATGAAAAAAACAAACCAAAAATAAAGGACTATTTAACACTGAAAATACAGTCGAAAATTGATGTAACACAGCCAAAAGTGGACCGATTTGGTCAACTTGGACCAAAATTAAGTCGAGTGAACCCTTGATAATAAACCACCCTAGGGTCGGTCCCTTGGGGCGGTGTTGTATCCAGGTTCGACTGTAGTCAGAATATAATTTTTTTGAAAAAATCTGCGAACCCTGCATTTGTCCGAAAATTTTGTTAGCTAAGCAATAGCAGGCTAAGCTATTTTATGCGTGCAAAGTTCAAAATTTAAGTTGCTGGAAAATGTTGAAAGGTTTACTATTTTCTCAGTATTTTAAAAGCTTTATTCATCACAATTAAACAAAAAATTTACTTTATAAAAACTTATAATCTGTCACATTTTCTTAGTAGTGTTGTTGAAAAGAACCTAAAACTATTTTTTATTTATTAGATTCTGATTTATGCATACGTTTCAAGTCAGGCATTCCAGCTATAGCTTCACCTTCGATTCCACACTCATTTGTGCCTCTTATGATGCGGAAAAAGCCTTTTTCTCCCCAATCGGCATTCCAGCTATGGCTACGAGCCAGTATGGTGTGCCATTCTCTTCACCCCAGCCCATCATTTTGACTGAATGACCACCCTTGTTCTCTCCAGCTACATGCTAAATTTTGTATATCATAAATAAACTGTCTAGTCATTTTGGATTGATCATTGACTTGGGTATGTTTCTTCTCCACGGGTTGCAAATTGAAGTTTAATAGTTTTCAGCCGAAAATACTAAAATGAGGTCCTGAAAGTAGGGACGCAAATTTCTTGCCGACCGGAATTTCGAAACATGATAATTTTTTGGCAAAAACTAAGAGCAGAGCAGCCTGGAAAGGTTTAGCCTGAAGCAGTACACTTACCTTGTAAATACCACCGGTGTATTGTTCAAAATCTTTATAGACGTCAAAGCCGACAGTAATTGGACCATTTGTAATTAGCTCTTTTTGGATGGCTTCCACGTCATTGTCAATATCATAGGAGGGAAGACCTCAAAATAACAGCTTTTGATAAACACAATCATTTTTCGATTTGATATAACCAAAGTATTTGTCTTGCTCATAGCTCTTGTTGTAGCCCTTTTGGCAGCTTGGCTGGCATTTAGGTGTTTGGTATTCTGGGTCATGACAAGCTGGGTAGGTGGTATGGTTATTGTGGTGTTCACACATCGGCAAGGGATAGGGCATGCAACCTTGGTGTTCAGTGTAGTCAGAGCCAGTAACTATACCTTGTTGCTCATAGAAAGCATATGCTTCAGCCTCATCTCCTCCATTACAGCTAGAATATTATTCAAAAGGTTGTTTACTATTTTGTTTTTAAAGACAAAATCTACAATAATAGACCACCATTTCAAGAAATTTGACCATGCCAATAAATAAGTTTGCTTACCCATGACCACAATCATGGCAACAACTGAGCAAATCATTGACAGAAAGAGACACTTGAATTTCGCCCTTTGAAGCTATACAAATTCTATCAGTCATTGCCTCTGCAGTACCATGCGCCAGCAACTTCCGCAGCTGGATTGATCGCGAATGTGCCACAAACTCTTGCACATACTAGACAAACAATACTTTAAACTGAAAAATAAATTCCATTACTGACGGCCATTTATCCCGAGGATCAAAATGTTTTGGTGGATCAATGTCAAGCAGTCTAGATTCAGCCAAGTTTCTGGGTTTTTTGCTGTCGGGAAGGGGCTTGATCCGGCCTAAGCTAGCAGGTATTGTGTTGAGACGAGCCTTAAATCAATTCTCACGTCCTCGGAAACTCGAATTTAACTTACAGTCCACAAGTTTTGATTGTTGTTGATGTAGTCGACGAACTCTTGCCCACTTAAGGATTTGCTCTTGTCTACTACATTCATACCCACAGCCAAAGCTAGCCCAGAAAACAGCAGAAAAACAGATTTCTATAAAAAGTAGTATAAAAAAATATGTGAAACACAAGTAAAAAACCATACCATTTTGCTGAAAGTAGCTAGCCTGAACGTTATTCGAGAAAAACAGAAAATTTTACTTATTTATGCAACAATTTACGAGATTTTTTTTAAATAACAATCGAATAATAGGAATGGATGAATTGTTCGTTTTCTTTTGAATTTTTTTTTCTTATCATTTTTAAGCAAGCTTGAAAAAACATCAAAGGTTTGGAAAAAAACAGGAGACGTATTTGAGATATATGTTTTCTGATTCATAATTTTTTTATTTGTGGTAATATGTTGTCAAATATTTTCCAAGCCTCGAACATCAAATTTTGTACGAATGGTTTTAATCTTTAAATAGCAGTCGGAAAGGGACTGGGAATTACCGTATTACTCTTAAAGTAGCCCCGGGGCTACTAATTTTTAATCTCTCTCTTAGGGGGGGGTACTATTAGACGGGGCTACTATTAGAGTAAATACGGTTTTTTTTAAATTTTTTCTATTCTTTTTGTGATCGGCAGTGCGGAGTATGCTTTTTGGATTGCGATACTGTAGAGCATTACATCCACAGAAACTCGGGATCGAGTTTAACTCAGTTTTGCCGGAGCTTTTTTCAAAAAATGTTTTATTTTCAAAAATTTTATTTATTGTTGAAAATAACAAACATATTAGGCACTAAAATTTTTTCGAATGTGATAACCTCTGAAACACTCAAAACACAGTACGACTTTGCATTTCTCGCATCTGGTGATCGATCGGCTTTTGAAAACAGCGCAGACCAATCTAGAAATTGTTCGTTCTATCCAATGGTTCAGACAATCATATCTGACTGCGTCAGTAGATAGATTTGCTTATTTGGTCGATTTGCGCTTTACTCCTGGCGATGGTGGAACGGAGTATGATTGTGAGTAAGTTGTTGTCACATATGTGTGGAATTCGAAGAGGTTCATCTTCCCACCATTTTAACTGTGCAACTGCCAAGCATTGTTCATAGCCATGTCGATGCAAAAGGAGAAGCACACGCACCACTTTTTTACTTGATTAAGATCGTATAGTATCCAATGTTTTGATCCATCTGTCCACTCCACCCATGTTTTTGTTTAAAACTTCCATCAAACTTAAAAACTTTTCTTAAAACTTCCAATCCATCTGAAAGAGCACTTAATTTTGGTTATAGTTCATTTTCGATCTTATTAATCAGCTCAAAACAAGTCCGATTCAAAAAATGAAATTAATATTGAAATTAAAAAACGCGGCATAACAAGTGCAAGGACTCAATTTGGACAAATATAAGACAAAACAATTTGACCCTAAAAGCACCCGAAAAACCAGCGATTTCCCCATAAAAATCGTATTTTCGACATTATACACTTAAGAAATCGCCCGTCGAGAGAAAACGATTGGTGAAAACAGAACTTCGATCTAGAAAGAAAGTTACAGCCGTTTCAAGAAATCCTGCGGATTTCTTGAAACACCCTGTGTTTCAATATTCTCTCACCATGGGGAATCAATAGAAAAAATTGAAACGGTATGCTGCTAATCGATATTGATAACAAAAAATTATTACTATGTTTAAATTACATCCGTCTTAACATTTTCTGGCCATCCACGTACTAGTTCAGGGTAAATTGCCTTGGGTCCTGCTAGGCAAAAAGTGTTTCAAATTCGTCCCCGGTTTTGGCTATATATTTTTTATTTTTGATCATTTACCGAGTTTTTTTGTATCTTAGAAACAAAACACGTCAGGCTTTTGTTTGACACCTTACTTGCTGTTTTCGTTTGAAATTTCATGTTTTGCTGAACGGTCAAAAAGTTTAGTAATTTTAGTTCACACTTTTTGCTCAATAGAATATTCAATCATTTTTGAAAGGTAGAAAAATTACCAACTTTTTGACCGAGCAGCAAAACATGAAATTGCAAACAAAGATCAACAAGTAAGGTGTCAAACAAAAGCCTGACATGTCTTTTATTCTAATAAACAAACAATCTCGTGAATGACCAAAAAAATGAAAAAAATTCTGACCAAAACAGAGCCGGGGACGAATTTGGGACACCCTGCGTATTATATTAAAAGTATAGGTGTATTTATAGGTTCTTTTCTGTCAGACATATTGATGTAAGTTGCAAAGCCACTATCGAAAATGCATGTAGAAGTTAGAAATATAAAAACTGTTTTAAGTATTGTGCCACTGTGTGCATTCATCGAGCCAGTATGTTAAATGCTTTGCCAGGCAACCTCATTATGAGATTCGATTTACGAAAAGCGACAATGAGAGCATTACAGCGGTGAATTTTATTTTCCTTAAAGGGGGGGGGGTACATTTTACAGTCCCAATGGTTCGAATACCACTACGTGCATGCATAATTTTTTTGAAATAGTCAGTCAAAATAAAACTTTGCCAAAAAAAAAAGTAAAATTTACCATCCCATCCACCCCCCCCTTCCCCAAAAAAAAAGAATTACCCGTAATTTTTTCGTGCTCTAACACATGGCTGCTAATTTACAGCTATTAATACTATGGTTCGACTAATTTAAAAAAGTAATGAATAGGAAAAAACGATCAAAAAATAGTGAAAAAAAGTATGCGTGCACGTAGTGGTATTCGAACCATTCGGACTATAAAATGTAACCACCCCTCCCTCCCTTTAAAAGAATTAAATTAGAGAAGAGTGGTCTCTTTAGTTAAATTGCAGCTGTGCTAATTCTGATAAAAAAATATATTAAAGAGACAGACATATAAGGCTATCTTTTGACATTGATCTATAACAATTTTCCTCAGCCTCAGCCGTCAGCCGGTCAAAAGTTTTTACTTCAGCCGTCAGCCTCAGCCGGCTGATGGCTGAGTTCAAACTCAGCCGGCTGAAGATACTACCCGGGTTATAACTCGGTTTAATCAATCAACCGATAATCAAAAACTTCGAGGTCAATCTTGTAACTTTTGAGTGAAAATCGAAAACTCAAAAAAAATGAAATCGGTAGAGCTTTGGGTTTAAAAAAAAACCCAAAAATACAGCTTTGCGGAAATTTCTTCAGTCAGAGGGATATCTAATTAAAGTAGGGGGTGTCGGGTTATTAGAAACTAGTGGCCTCTTAGAGTTAAAACGGTATCTACTATACCGTCCCAGGGAACTAGCAGATAAAAATATAATTCAATGTCAAGGTTTAGTCAGAAAATTCTTTTATTGACGGAGGTGTCATACTAGAATACATTTTAGCGTGGGTCTGTTGAGGGCCCTCTTTTTCAAGTCGACAGGATTTTAGACTTATCTATTGATACCTATCTCAGTTCCAAAACATTTTTGGTGGCGGGGAAAGAATGATGGTTGAGGTGGATCTCTCTGTCAAGAGCAACCTGAAAACTGTAAAATTCAAATATTTCTTTTGCTCTTTGATTACAAAGTTTTTAGGTGCGTTGAAAAAAATGATATGTTTCGGAACGTTCGCCTACACTTATGATTGCTCTCTTCTGGTGGGTGGGAAAGCAATTTGCGTCAACAAGACGGTTGGTTTTAAAGCTCGAGTATACGACTTGGCCTTATATGTGTTGGCATGCGCGAAACGCCCCCCCCTGTTTTTTTTCGCGACAAATTTTAAGATAAAAAATTCATCAAAAAATTTAATTTCAACAAAGTTGTGTCATATGACATCTACCCAAAACCCAAATTGTAATTTCGACTTCTTTTTGTTGAAACTAAGAAAAAATACGTTCGGCTAAAAGTACATTTTGACGTCAAAATTCTCCAAAAGGATCCCAAATTAGACGTAGAACGTAAAAATATAAATATAAAGTTTACAAAAAACAATGAGATGACCCTTGCGAATGATGACAACAGGTGTGACCAAGGCACTTTTTTGGGGAGGGATGCCTACACATGTACAGCCCGACCTTTCACGTTTGTTTTTCTACTGTTTTTCAGTACCTTTCGTTGCATTCTACTTTCTTCAAGACCATGTTTGAGTCTGAGTTCAAGGAGAAAAAACAGGCCGAAATCGAGCTGAGGGATGTCGACCACGAGAATTCATTGAGATGCTCAGCGTTATCTATCCGTCGCGATATCCTATCAACGGTATGTCTATTTTGTTGTTCGTTTCTTGACTTTCTTGAATTTTTTTAGTCTATAACGTGAAGTGCCTACTGAAATTGGCCGACTGCTTCTTGATGCCCGACCTGACTAGGCTGTGAGAAATTCATGATATCGGAGCGGGTGCTGACAACCTCAAAAAACTTCTGCTAGCTCAGCAGTATGGTCTCAAGATCTCTAGCATATTTGCTTTCTTTTGAAATTGGAAATAGCACTGGTCTTGACCATTTTTAATGTAACAAATTGGTATGTCCGGAGTCTAACGCAAACTTTAATCGGATGAGCCAGTTTTTCATTAATCGGAAAGGATAGTGTAAAAAGTATTGGTTCTTTTCGTTATTGAAACCACCACTAATTGAATAAATTTTTTTGGGTACTTATCATGGTGATTAAGGAGATAAGCAGAGTGGTATCCTGAGCCGGCTGTGTTTAAACTCAGCCATTAGTCCGCGGGGCTGACGGTGGAGGTGAAATTTCGACGCTACTCGGTTTTACAACCCACAAACCCAACCACCCCCCCCCCCCCCGAATAATTTTGTAAGTACCCCAAAAATCATTTTTTCGAAAGATCTTCGAAACATCAGTACGGGTTGTTCCTGAGCCTAATGCCTAAGCCCGAAGCTTAAACGAGGAGCTCCTAATGGTTATGGTCCCGATAACAAAAAGAACAAATGTTTTTTTCATCAACTTGTAAAACTAACCGGATATGTTCCGTCTGTCCGGTCTCGAAAAAGTTTGCATTATGCTGGAAAACTCACACAAAATAACTTTCCAAAATTTTGCAAGCTTGCGTCAAAGATTTTAGGTCATTTCCATCTAAGCAGTGGATGCAAAAACTTTCATTTTAGATCGCACTTTTTCATTGTAAAGTTATAGGAGCATTGTACCAGTCAGTATCAGTATATCGAAGAAATAAAATGGATTGAAAACAGAAGAGAATATGCTTCTCTAGATGATAAGATCAAATTGCGTATGTTGGATAGTGTTCTCCGAGCTATAAAATTGTAGGATGAAAGAAAACGCTAATGGACATCTCCAATTGTATGAGGAATATTTTATTTGTTTACTTTTGTATCCGCAGTTTTAAATAAAGAGTCATTTTACTGTGCGTGTACTTAGATATGATATACCGTATAACCTCTACCAATTCCTCATGGGAGATTAATTTTCAGCCATGACAAATTTGTAAATCAAAATGGCATTAACTCTAAAATTCCTAGTCAAAAATAGAGGTTATTCGGTATACCTTACTTTTTACGTAAGACGGCTAAATTAATGTAGACGAATTAATGTAATAATCTAGACACATCAGAGCATGCAGTATTGATATCCTCTGTCTAAACAATTAGTATAACAGTACCGTATTTGCCTTAATAGGCCGCCCGGCGGCTTATTTTCAAACCCTCGAAAATCTCAAAATTTTAAGATCGATCCGAGATTTTCGGGTGCTCAACCAAAATCCAAAAAGTGCAATCGGTAGAGCTCGCGGGAGTTATGAAAACTCAATAAACAGCCTTGCAAAATATTTTCTGTAGGCCGAGATATAGTCCCAAAGTTAAGGAGGTGGCCTATTAGACTAGAAAATACGGTAAGTACTTTCTGAATAGTAAGGTTAAAACAAAATAACTTTTTTTCCGGCTAGAGTGCTGCATTCGTGAACAGTGATTTATGAATCACCGGCTCTGGCTCCGGGCAAGACCGGAGCAAATTTTTTCAAACTAAGATCTAGGACCCAGATACAGAGCGAATTTGAATTCGAGAGCAGATTTAGAGCAATAGCCGAAAAAATACAATTCCACGTATGCACATATATTCAAGAAAAAAGATTTTTGAGCACTGCGCTGGCTCTCGCGAGCAGGAGCAAAAGCCATAGCAGGTGCCAGAGCGAGAGAGAAAATTTGTAAAGTAAAATTTCAGAGCCAGAGCCGGAATGCATTTTCCAGTTGAGAGCACAGAGAAAGAGCCGGAGAAAAGTTTTTTCAAACTAAAAGCAGAGCCGTAGCGAAAAATTGCAAAAAATACATCACAACTCGTGAACCTACAAATTTTATCTTTATCTTTCACAACCTGATTCTCGTTTTTGATATTTAGTTTCTCTTTTGTCTGTTGATCAATTAAGATTCAATTTTCAAATTTTTGTCGTTAATTAATCTGAATTGTAAAACCCAGTTTTCAGTTTTTCAGAATTCGTTTTCGGACTACAGTTAAAAGTGAACTGCAATTTCAAAATTTTTTAGGCACTATTGCATCGCTGTCATACTTGCACGTTTCCCAAAAAAATAAAAAGCGCCGCCTCCTCCGCCGAGGTTTTTTCAAAATGAGCGCCGCCGCCTCCGCCGCCGCCGGCATTTTGAAAATTCGCCGCTGCGCCGGCGGAGCGCCGGCCGCCGGCGCTCCAAAATCGCTAATTTTGCCCGGCGGGCCGCCGGCGGGAGGCGGCCCGCCGGAGAGAAATTAGCCATATTTGTAAATTTTTTTTTGAATTAGTATTGCTATTTTTTAAATTTTTATTTATTATGAAAATAACTCTAGCTATTATTCTGTTACTTCAAATCTCTATCAATCCTTCATTGTATGACATTAACGTTTTACTTTTCAGAAGCACTGGCCCTGTTCTTGCTTTCCGACCGCTAGTCAACATTGCCATTATGCTGAACATTCTCTCACCGCGGCACTGGTAGCGGGCACAGCAAGAATGTCATGAGCAACTTGAGCAGATTGGGTACACCTATAAATTCAAGACTGAAGTTTAACTTTTTTAATTTCTTAGCTCATGTTTACTTTCTCTCTGGCACGGACTTTTTTTTTTTTATTATTATTTTTGCAATAATTGCAAAGCGAGCTGAGGCATCTGCTACCAGTGGTTTAATGGAACTCGGACCGAAGGCAGTTCTTAAGGTATGATCTATTTTCTTGAGCTACTACTATGATGAATTTGAATAAAAAAATTGTAGGTTTTTTGGCGAAAATTCTTGCGATACTGCGGTGCTAAAAGTGGAAAACTTGGCAAAAAGCTGTTGAGTCTAGTGGGCATCAACATCGCCATTGACGTAGCAACTGATGCCATATTGGACGATGATTCTGAGGAAATGGAGGCAAAGTAGATGCTTACTTACGACAAATAGCGAAGAAAATTTTGGCTGGTAAAGATGTAAAAGAAGATTTCTTTGAAGAGTAATTTTATTGATAGAGAAGTTTTGTTGTCATTCTAAAAAAATTACATCTATATATCCTCATTTTTTACACATGTTTGATTAGTCGTAACTAGTAATAAAAATCAAGTTTTTTACAGATTTTTTCATCAATTTATAAACGAATTCTGTCTATAAAATGAGCGCCGCCGCCTCCGCCGCCGCCGGCATTTCGAAAATTTCGCCGCCGCCGTCGGCGGAGCGCGGCCGCCGGCGCTCCAAAATCGCCAATTTTGCCCGGCGGCGCCGCCGGGAGGCGGCCGCCGGCGCTCCGTCGGCGGCCGTGCAGTATGATCGCTGTTATTAATTAATGAATAGAATATTTATATAGATATTGTTTGAATTTATACGTTTGAATTTATAAATCGTTAAATGTGATAAAATGATATGTTTAGTGATTGTGGTAGGACTGTAAAACCGGGAAGCGCGAGGCATTTATTAAATTAGGTTTATAGGAGAAGGTTCAGTGTAGAGACCTTCTCGAACAAATCGCAAAGGGTAGAGAATTCATCTCTTACAAATACTATAAAATCTCTTTTACCTTAGCCTTACTCTGCCACCTTAAGCTTGTGCACTTCCTTGTAAGCAGTGTTTTTTACTGATTCTTTCAGACTTTTTAGCTTTTATGACTCAGACAGCTTTATTTCCATTTAAATGCTATGTTATATGTGAATAACGATTAAATTGAAATATAAAATCATAATTAATAGAAAATTTGCACAGCTAGTTCCATGTGTATGTTACTGTAATTTACCCAAATTAGATTGGTCTCGCGCAAATTCAAATTTCGCGAATTGCTGTGCTTACCGATTTCATAGTCCTTTCAAAAGTAATAGACTCGGGTCGATTCATAGTGGTTTTACGGTACTGATAAACTATCGAAATCCTGTTTTTTCTTGTTGAAATTCGAGAATATTTTTTCAAAATATTATTTTTGTATGACGACCCCAACTTTTTCAGGTACATATGCAGGCTGACCTTGTATATATCATTTGCATGATTCTCTAATCAATCGATATCCACCCCAGTTTCCCATCTAAAAAGACAAGCTTCTCTTGGTTCCTGCCTCCTCTCTTACAAAAACGAACCAGGTGATAAAATAGCATTCACACACTATGTAATACCCAACCCACAGTTGAGTTGGTTGAAATCGATCTGTTCACAAGACTTTAAGCATTTCCAGCTTTTGAATTATATTTTTGCCAATCTCTCTAGATTCATCTTACAAATGACTGTGATCTTTTAAATTAAATTTGTTATCTAATTTTTTTATTCCTAGCCGGTGCCGAATCTGAGCTACCTCCTAATACGGGCCACCGAGCTGAATATATAAAATAACTGCTTAAATAGGTGCTCAAGTTTATCAGGTGCCGAGATTTACAACATTGGTTTTAACTGTTAAGGCCTTAGGCTTAGGGCATGTCTTTTGACGAATGTGAATTTCGTAGAAACAGTTTTTCGAATACGAGTTCTGTCAAATACAGAAATGCGAATACAAATCGACCCTGCCCCGGCCAGCGTATGTTAAGACGGACTAATAAATGCTTACACACTTTTTTCGGGTAATCTAGGACTGAGATTAATATTTGGGTGCTTTTTTATGGTTTTATGACAAAGAGATTTGAACATAATGGACAGAAGGTACTACGTCAACGCACCAAAATCTTCATTTTCAATTAACAAATGAAGATCACATAGAAGATATATACTGTGCGCGACATATAAATAAAATAAAAGAGTGAAATTTAAATTGTCATTCACGTTATTAGATTTGACTTTTTATGGCGTTTTTAAACCTCCCTCAGATAGAAAAATCATTATTTTGAAATTCTAGTGCTGAAGCCAGCTAAACTTTCTTGCGAATATTATTGTTTTAATATGAATTATTTTGACTTGTTTTCAACATATAGAGAAAAGAAAGCGATAAGTCACTTTGTCGAAAAGTGTTGTTGGCTGTTTAACCATGTTTTTACCGTATTTCCTACCGTATTACCTCTAATAAGGCGCCCCCCCCCCCTCATTTTTTTGACTGAAATTCAGATTAAGGCTATTTGATGACATTTTCAGTTTTTGGGGTTTGTAAAATAAGGCGGCCGCCGCCTCTTTAGAAGAAATACGGTATGTGAAAAGTGATCTATTGCATTTTATGGTAAAAAGAACTTCTCAAATCATGTCTAACACTAAAAAGACGGTTGTAACTTTGTTACTTGCCCACAAATTTGACGCTTGAAGACGATGGTGTTATTGGGTTATTTAAAAACTCAGGAAAATTGGCGCTTAAATGGCTTTTCAAACATCGTCATTTTTTGGATAGAATATTGCTGACAGGAAGCATGAACCACGGTACGTGACGAAATCCGCTCCGACCGAAATCCGCTCGAGGACAAAATCTGCACGACATAATTCGCTCGGGACAAAATCCGCTGGGGACAAATCTGCTCAGCCGAAATCCTTCGGACAAAATCTTCTTGTAATCAAAAATTACATTGAAAAATGGATCATCATTTTAAGATAGCTTAGTCTCTCTTCATTGGTGTGACAATTCCTTTGGTTTACTTTTAGTCTCCTCCAGTAAATTCCTTCTCTGGTGAATTTCCCGCGGTAAATTTTCAAATTAATTTTTTTTCTATGATGAAATTTTGTTACAATCCAAACCCCGTATTACTGGATAATCCATGAGAATTTGTCCTTGGTGGCATCCACATTAACACTTGTTAACTGGGTATGAATCAAATGACCAATACAGTAACTGCCTTATTTCGAAGTAATATTGGTATCCGTTCATCACAGGTATTCATTCATGTCCATATATATCCATCCATCTAAAAACAGCGGCGACATTGGGGACTAATACCTCGGCACTCACACCTGAGTTCCGATACCTAGGCACAATCCTTATCACCACCTGACACCCTACGGTGCACTACTCTGAACTGGGCTTGGTCAAGTCGAATAGCTGCTTTAGCTTTATCAGACCATATTCAGGACACGATTCTGAATTTACATTAGGGAGGTGCAGTAAGTACCCCTGTCCACCTAGGCATAATGTCTCATAAAAAATAGTTTATGCTGAACATTCATGAAAAAATAATGTGCGCTACCACCAGATTCGAACCTGTAACCTCGAAAATTTGAAGGGGAATTTACACGAGGAATTACCGCATGGTATTTACTGCCGCCGTCAATAAGCCCTGAAAGCAATAAGCCCCAGAAGCCACTGAAAGTTGTTTTGGGTTTTATTGAAAGGTGAGGTGAAATTTTCGCTAAAATTCGATAAAGCGGATAAGAATTCCAGTCACATAAACTAATCGCTCAGATTCACCTTTAACCACTTCCCCACTCAAACCACTGTAGCAATGATTTAGGGTAGTTAGATACTGATTGGAGCAGTTTATATGGTTTCGGTGGATTGAGGTGGTGAGAATGGTTAAGGTGGAATTCTGAGCGATTTAGTTCATCTGACTGGAATCTTATCCGCTTTATAGAATTTAGAAAAAATTTCAACCCACCCTTAGTAAAACCCCAAAAACCAACTTTCACGGGCTTCTGGCACTGGGGTAACTCTAGTTTCTGCCACTCTAGTTACTTTTTGACCAAAATTGAAATTCCCGCAAAGTTTTAGACTTAAATTACACAAAATAATCTTTTTGGTGAGATAAATAATCTTTTTCTGGATTCTTGTTCTTCGTGAATAAGTCATCTTTTTCGTGAATAAATCATCTTTTCGCAAGCCAAATCATATTATGTCCTAAATTTAGGCTCTTTGAAACAAATTGAAGTAATATTAATCGATGTTGAACTCTTTTTACTTTTAGGACCTAATGTGATAAAAAATTCAGGTATTCACATGTGTTTGTGATCAAAGATGTTTTTCAGCTTTTTAGCTCATTCCAAGGAAAATTCTATGAATTACCTATGAATTAAAGAACATAACCCTCAAGTTCCGTTACAGTCTACTCTTTAAACTGGAACTCCAAATAAACTGGCCCTCGATAAACTGGCACTTTGAAAAACTCTATTTGGCTGGCGACAGAGAATTAGGCAAAGTAACATCCCACTAAACTGGCACCCCCGATAACTGGCACCCAGGCTGTCCCAGGGGTGCAGTTTATCGAGTATACTGTAAAGACTATTTTTCTTTGAAAAGGAAGGCAAACTTTTGATAAAATCAAAAAATTTACATTCAGAAAGTGTTTGGAATGTTCCTTTATCTTTTGGGTCAGGAAAAATTAGTTAAAGGGGTGACTTTGGGTCATTCTTCGAAAATAGGGGGGATAAAACAACCATAGAAGTATTGGTAAAAGTTGTGTTATACAATCAAACCTCAATTTAATGAAAACCTTGATTTATAGGGGCATGCTCGCAGCCGATAGAATTTTTGAAAGGCGGATACCAGTTCAATTCAAATAAAATTATTTTAAATTAAATTTTAGTTTGAGGGGAAAGTAGTCAAAAACAGCATCGGTGCCTAGTGGGATAGGGCGCGGATTGCGAAAAAGTGGTCGTCGGTTCGTTCCCACTGGAATTATAATTTTTTCGACTTTTTCCAAACTTCGTCAAATTAATTCTCGTTTGAACTTCCCTGTATACCAGGCTGGTACCCGCTTTCAAGTATTCCCATCGGCGACGAGCATGCCCTTTAAGAATATTTTCGCTGGTTGCAGGGGGTTCGGTAAAATCATGGTTTGACTGTATAGAGGTTAACTTTGGTCTTTTTTCAATCAGACACAACCACTATAATTCGACTTATACGATATAAGTTTCATTATATAGAGTTATGTATAGACAATTTATAGACTGTACAAAAGCCAATTTAATTTTGTTTTATAAAAAAGATTTAACATAAGTTTTTATTACACGGTTTATTAGCATGGTTTTCCTAATGCAGAATTTTTAACGAACACCACGGTGTTTCGGTTTAAAAACTTTTCGAATTCTTCGATCTGCTTGAAAAACTGCTCTAAGAATGTTGAGCTAACCGTCGAACTTCAATTCTTCTTGAGACAAAAAAAACATTTTAACTTTTCAAAATTGCTATATTTGAATAATTTTTGTTTAAGCAGGAATTCGAATTTACGCAATCTTTTATTCTAAGAGCAGTTTTTTGAGCAAATCGACCATGCTGAGCACGATACGGTGTCAAAATTACAAAATTATTAGTGTGCACTGCGTCGTGGGCAAATGGTAGCTCAAAAAGTGGACTCAACATACAGAAGTCAAAATTTAGAAATGAAATTGTTGAATTTTTTGCAGATTCAAACTAGTCGTCGAATTCTGCAAAACGAACATTGTCTCAATTGAGTCTGTTAAGTGGGGAAAATTTTTTATGATCATTCGAAAATGAGTCCTTCGAATTCCTTCGGCTATAAATTAAAATCATATTTTATCAATAACCAGTGCAAAGATAGCCCTGTATTTCTTGTCAGATGTATATTAAAAAAATTTCAATATATGAAGCACCTCAAGTTATGACGTTTTTTTCGCATTTTCGTGCCAAAAACGAATTAAAAAACTTACGAAGTCCAGACGGCTATAGCGAAAGTTTTTGTCAAAAATTTTGAAGCCAAAACACCATCGTGTTCAGTGTGAAATTCTCCAACAAGAAAACTAAATGGTCAAGCACAAGGATCGGAATGTTTATATTAATAAAAAAAAATAATATACTCAACGCTTCAGATCACAAAACAAAATCAAAAACATTTTAGAGCAGTTTATTTTGTCGCTAAACAATGCTAAAGCCTTACAATCATTTTCAAGATTTTGCTGCATTTTTGTTAGGGCAACACAATTAGTGCTGACAATGAATGTGAATTGCTTTAAGTGGTAAGTTTGTTGCATAACATTTTTTCTGACTTATTCACTGAAGCTTTTTGTAATGCATGTTTTAAATGAACCATGACCTTTAGGGGGGTGGGGGGGGGATGTGTAGGAGGGAAAATTGTCCTTTTGCTATTTTTAAGTTTTTTTGTTATATTCATGTATTTTTTACGTTTTCGAATTTATATATTTCGATTTTATATGTAAATCTGACCATTGTTAGTTTTCATATCAATTTCATGTATTTTGAAGCAAATGATGGGTGCAACTGAAGTGGAATACCAAAAGTCCAAATTTCACAAGAAATATATATATATACTGTTTAATTTAGACTTTTATTGTATGGTTTAAAATTTTTCGCCACTAGCTTGTATCGACGTTTAATCTAAGGAATCCTGAATCTCAGCTTTCTAAGAAAACTATCAAACTGTAAAAGTCATTTCAGAAATGGGAAAACTAAGCAGTTTGAAAAAGATTAGAAGATTTATGGGTTTTTAAATATTAGCTGTAATTTTTTTCAAATTGATTAATTTCACCATTTTCTGGAATGACTTTTTAGAGTTTGATAGCTTGTTGAAGCCAAGATTCAGGGTACATGCTGGTGTAAATATTGACAAAGTTGGCAACAAAATTTGCAGAAAAAATGGCAATATATAGATTTGAGGCGTAAACCAGTATTTTGGGGGGTATTTGAGTTTTTTGAGGTCGTAAATCCAATTTAGCCTTTTTATTAAAAATTTAAAATGTTTGTTTCAAAAATCTATACGGTTGGGTTTTCTCTTTTAAACATCTGTATTCGGCTCTAATCTACTTTTGAATGAGTTTTTAAATCACGAAATTTCTCTTGGTTCACCGTCTATATAAATGGCTAGCTAAATTATAACGAATATAACTGTGAAAAAATTTTCTAGACTCAAAACTAATTAAATTTAATAGTCGTCGATCATTCTGAGCAGAATCAGTAATACAAATTTTAGATAAAAAATCTGCAACTCTCTTACTATGGAGAAATGTACAAGATATCAGAGATAATAATTCGAATATACTAAATATTGATGTAAAATTTTGAAAGATTACGTTCTTTTGTGTGTTCCTGAACTTCAGCATATGATAAAGTATTTTAGTTTTTTGGTGCTTATTTAGCTTTTTAATTCTGTTGTACAGTGATTCGCTTGGGATCATCTTGAATACCGTATTTACTATATTACTCCACATGAGTAGTTATTTCTCAACCCTCTATTTGGGGTGCGGGGGTTTTTAGAGGGTTAGGGATTATCAGAGGGTGGGAGTTATTTTTTAACAAAAAAATTGGTTCAAAATGTTTTGGTCTTAAAAGCAAACTAAAATTATTTTCTTGCTAATTTTTTTTGTCGCAACATATTTTGTTGCTTAAAACTCTTCTGGTTCTCAGATAAGCGATTCCGAGGAACAGCAACAGCACTGCTCTTCTGCTATAACAAGTAGTTCCTAGGATTGGAGGGGGTTCCGAGGAGCAGTTTGGATAGGGGAGTTCCGAAAAAATCGAAAACAGTTGCAACTATGGGTATGCCCCTTCAAGTAAAAAGCTATTTTTGGACAATGTCAAAGGTAGCACATTTTATTTAAAAAATAAAATTTTTTAACGCAAAAGTGTTTTCCGCTACAAAATTTATGTTAGACAGTGTTCTAAGATCTTCGATATGAATAAGTTTTCGGGAAAGGGGGTTATCAGAGAGTGGGGAGTTTTTTTTTTTGAACAAAAAATTTCGGTTAAATTTGCTGAAGGTCAACTCTCTCATACCTTACAACTCTCCCCAAATACAGTCAGCTCTCCCAATACAGCATTTGTCCCTTTAAAAATCCCTTTTCTGGTCCTTTATGGCAAAATTATTACTTAAAAATGATTTTTTGCCAACTACTTGAATCCATGATTTGGGGGAGGGGTATACCAAGTAGCTCTTAGGTTGAGGGAGGCCATGTCCGAGGAGCAGTTTGGGGGTCCGAATAATCGAAAAAAACACGTGCAACTATGGGTATGCCCTTCAAGTAAAAACGCTATTTTTGGGACAATTGTCAAGCAGCACATTTTTTTAAAAAATGTAAATTTTTTACAAAAAAAATGGTTTTCACTACAAATTTTTGGTTTACAGTGTTCTTAAAATCTTCGAAATGAATAATGATTTGTCTCCTGGCATAGAGAGTGAATGAAAATAGCAAAATAAGTCTTTATTCAAAATAAAAAGTTGGTTTTTTGAGTGTGCTCAGTTGAACTTTCACATTCTCAAGCCTGACTATTCGGGTCAACTTGTATTGAAGGACGTATAAATAAAAGTGCAATATTCCAAAGACAGTGACCAAATAAATACATACTTGAAAACCAATTTCAAGGATTCTTTGGCAGTGAAGCAGATTTGCAGGCATATAAGATGATTACAAATTTACAAAATGAAACAAAGCTCATGGTAGAGATCACCATGTAATTGACCAAAAACCTGATTTTCAAAGAAATATTGATTGCTAAAAACACAGTGCCGATTTTATTCAATGTTTCACCAAATTGGCACAATTTTCTGGAACAAATACCTACGAACAATGAAATAAAAGTTCCTATAAACATGTTGTAGCCGATTCAAGGATTTTATTCAAATACGTTTTCCAGGCCGTTTTAAAGGATATAAAGTATAGCGTTGTAATTGAAAGACAAACAAGTCCAAGCAACTTGAATTAGTTGGAGATGACCGATGAAATGATGAGAAATGTAAAAGCAGGTGCCAAAAATTGGTTTGGTTTATCAAACAATAAAACTAATTTTGTTGACACGGAGGAAATTCATCAACACAAACTCAAATAACAAAAATACTGGAAGTGTATTCAAATGTTTACACCACCGTCTTTAGTCCAATACAAAACCTACCTAGCACACTATTTTCACAGTTTAAGAATGCTAACAAAATATTCATTTTTACGGAATTAAAAAGTCTGAATCTAATCAGCTGAGCTAGGTTGCAAGAAATAGCAACTATTCTTTAAAATATCTCAAGCCAGATTCAGCCTTTGCAGCCATTCGAAACAATTTCTCTAAGGGTTTTTGATGCTGAAATTTGGCCTGAGTCTCACTCAATAACAGAAATAAGCACTTCTGAAAAAAATGTGCTTGCCAATTTTCTTTAGGTGAATTGAAGACATACATCAAGAACAACTTTTTGGTTTCACAAGAAATGGACTCAACTTTAAAGTTTATAAAATAAAGAAGGGAGAATGTTTGATGCTAGACACTGAGTTGACAGATGAAGTGATAAAAAAGTTTGAAAGCAAATGACAAAATAGGAATACTCATTGATAATGTGCCTGTATTGTGTATATGTGACAACTATTGATGAGCACAATTTGATCAAATTCGAAGTGAAAAAAGAAATTAGAAGTTTCATTTGAAAGTACAAAAAATATTTTTAAAAATTACGTGAAAAAATATGCTCCAGTATTGACTGAGGTTAAATGAGATTTTGGTGTTTATAAAATAAGAGAAAATGATAGTAATCAACTAAAACGGATTAAGTCTGAAATGGATGATTCAGATTATCCAAGCATATACAAAAATTGGAATAGTGAAAGAGAATCACCCATATTTTCGTGTGCTATAAAAGAATATAGAGGACATGATTTTAATGAGTGTGAAAAAGCAAAAAAGATTTTACATTTCCTGTAAAATTATCTGTAAAGGAGTTTTGTCACATTTGTAAAACAAAATTTGATTTGAAGATTTAGATATTTGAGAAAAATTTCTTCGTCTAAAATGACGAAAATAGTGGCAATCTCAGCTGAATTTGTCGATTTGAGGATGACTGCATGAAATGATGCAGATATTAGAATAAATGAGCTGATTGGAATAATAAGTAGGGTCGCAATATTCTTGTATAATGTAACAACGATAGAAGAAAACAACTGGATAGGATATGAAGTTAGTCAAGAATTGAAATTCCACCTGTTAGTTCCGTTGCGCATTTAGAGCTATATTGGAGAGCGAGATGGAACAAAAAAATTTGCTGTTATAAAATAGAAAAAACTCATTCTGGTCAACTAAAGCTGGATGTGGAGTGAAATGATCAAAATGATGGACAATCATTCAAGTCCAATACGCAAATAGAATCGTTAAGGACAATCCAGTATTTTTGTGGTGCTGTCAGCCAATGTTGATGAACACAACTTGATTGAGTGTAAATGCCGAAAAAATTTACATTCCGGCTAAAATTATCGTCAGAAAAATTCAAAAATTTGTGAAACAAAATTTGATCAGAGAATTAGATATTCAAAAAAACTTAGTGTTGCGAAAGATTTCGCTATGTATAAAATTACAACAAATGAACTAATCAACTGAAGCTGGATGTTAAAAGTGACTGATCAAATATGATAAATACTTCAAACCAAATGCGAGGATTGCGATATATTAACCGAGACGGTGCCAAATTTTGTGTATGATGTCCAACGATTTTGACAGACAGAAAATGTATTGGGCAAAATTATGGTGAAAATTAGTATTGGGTCAAATTATCTGTGGTTCAATTTATTGACTATATTAAAAACCCAGTCCCAGAAGTCAAGGAGTTGGAAAGTAGTTTTGGCGTGTATGAACTGAAATCCAGACCGTTTCTTGAAATAGAAATGAAACAGTGTCAGGTAGACCCATCTGAAAGCGGCAACCGATCACAATAGAAGCCGGAACTTGCGTTAAGAAAAAATTTCTGATTGGTTGAAATGATGACTTTTTGATGAAAATATTGAGCCGCATACAAGAATTGGGCTGTTTATGACGCAGTAAAAAAATTTCGGTATCATTGTTTACTGCAGAGCGCGAAAAAAGAAAAGTGAACAGTGAAAAGAAAAAAAGCAGACAGAGCATCTAGATTACTTTCCATTTAAACCATTGGAACACGGCCGAGTAGCTATTCCTAGATGGAATCTGTTGGTGAATTTAAAGCATATCTTATTGAAAATTTTCAACTCTATCAGAAGCCAAAGGATTAATTGCGTATAAATGACAAAGGAGAATATATCAAACAAGAAATGACAGAGGAAAATGCATATAACCAAAAAATGACGATGAAATGATTCGAAAATCTTTGAAAAAATACAAATATCGCACCTAGAAATTGTAGCAGTAGAGAATACAAAAATCGCGTTACAAGTAGATTTTTGCATGTTTTCATCCATGTTTACCAACTCGTTACAAAACTGAATCGTTTCTCCGACTCGTTACAGTACTCCTTACCCGGCTATATCGACTCGTTACGAAAAATTGAACTACTTGAATATATATCTACCCCCCCCAACCAATTTTTTTTAAAAGGGTTTCTAAAAAGGCACCCTTTTTTGAAAAAAGCCAGCGGAAAATACCCCTTTTTAACCATTATTAAAGGATTAAGGCAGGGCTGGCCATTCAAAATTTTAAAAAGGACATTTGGTCAAAAAACAGGAATCTCAAAAAAAATTAAATTTATCTAGTGCTTATTGCCGTTTTGAAGCAAAAAAGGTTTTGACTAAATTTCAGAAATAAAAAAGATTTGGGGGTCCCAAAAAAGGACAAATCTTCTAAAAAAAGACACATGGCAGCCCTGGATTAAGGCTGTATTTGGTTATAAAGAAATGAAAGGGCCATTTTATGCAAAAAAAGATGTGGACACAGTTTTGAACACGTGGCCCACCTCATAAAGAATTTGTGGTATGCATACATGTTCATGCATTCAGAGTCGATATTGATAGTCAATCAAAGTCGATCTTTTCGACGGACCTAGTTTGGGAGTTAAGATGCGCACACCCACATAACCACAGACCAGCGTGCACGTACCGAAACGGGCCAAAGGGTTCCTGAAAAAAAAAGATTACCATCGATAGCTTAGATTTCAGGCTACAAATGGTCTTTACCGTGCCAAGTGTTGAATAAATCTTGGCCAATGGGCCAGCTTTTTGGCCAAAAAAAAGCGTTCTCAAAAAGTGTTTTTTGACAAAAACAGCCATTAGGCCAACATTTTTTCAAATCCCGGCCCGGAAAACAACATTTTTAACCTGGAATCTCAGCTATCGATGGTAAAAAAAAACTTTATGAGAAAGTCTGAAAAAGTCAGAAAGGGGTCACTTCAGCCCGTTTTCGATCCG
>SADC01000568.1:0-77889 GCA_004194705.1 Ditylenchus dipsaci | reverse complement strand
TTTGTTGAGTATTTGACGGGGAATAAGTAAAAAAAACATTGGCAATTTTTAATAGCATCGGTGGCCTAGTGGTGAAACAGCGGCGGACTGAGGAAGTCGGTCGTCGGTTCGATTCCAGCTGGAGGTATAATTTTTCCTCGACTTTTGCAAATTTCGTTAAATTAATTCTCGTTTGAATTTCGAAATTATAAACTATAAAAATTATAAAACCCGGAGCTAACGTCAGCGCCGGCGCTGGCGCCGGAGCCAAAAATTTTTAATGGAGGCGCTCGGTGCTAGGGTCTTTTTTTCGAAAGAGGTGTCTCGGCGCTGGAGCAACACTGATCATGAACCAGCAATATTTTCAAAAATCACACCTAACACTTTTGGTCCCACTAACTTTCACCTACCTTTTCTTAAAAATTATGTTTTCGTATTTTGGGTACTTTTGTAGCATTTTGTAACTGAGATATTTCTCTATCGAACCAGCGGTTAAACAGCCCAGTTAAAAATACTTTTTGACAAAATCACGCCAAGTGTTACATTAAAGTCACACTCTTGGAGAGAAAGTGTGATTTTTAGTGTGATTTTGGTGTGGAATTGTCGCATTTGAATTCAGCCGAGATATTTTACCATTGATTTATAGAGAAGTATCTCAGCTACAAAATGATACAAGAATATCTGAAATACGAAACAAAATTCATGAGAAAAGAGTAGGTGAAGTTAGTGTGACCCAAAGTGTGAGGCATGATTTTTGAAAACTCAAAAATGCCTTTTGTGAAATATCTGAGATTTTTCCGGCTAGGTGATACTTGCCAAAAAGACATTAGGCAAAATGACATTTGCCAACACGACAATTGCTAAACTGAAATTCCCCAATCGTACTTTTACCTAAAAAAATAATTACACCAAATTAGAGTTTATAAGTCTTTTTCAGACGAAATCCACGTTCAACAAATTTCAATTTTTAAAATTCAATTGTGAACACGAGGGGGTTAGGATGTAGGTGTGGGTGTTTGTGCGGGATTCTGGGGTGTGTGAATGTTGCTCAAAAGAAGGAAAAATTCCAGCGTTTGGAAGCTTTATACATCAACTGCATCGATTACAAGTTCTAGCACAAAATGAAGTAATCTCCAGGTCTAGGGTCTGGTCTGAGCATCTATTGGCATAAAGAGTGCAGTTTTGTGCCACATCAAAGCAAGCTAAAACCAAACTTACTTAAAGGGAGGGTACATCTTTGTCCATATCTGGTCCCGCATGGAAATCGTTTTAATTCAAATTCAAACTGGTTCGAATCCCTCTGGCCGCACATTTTTTTTAACATTTCGTTTCCGACTTTGGTATCAAAACTATCCTAAGGCTCTTAGGAGCACAACAAATACTTAAGCGCAGAGATGCACGACTACTTAGAGCCCAAACCTAGGTAAGAATTATTTATTTTTGGCTGTAGGTGAAAACACCCGTCGAAATGAGTAAATCTCTGGTCAAATTTTTTTAAAAACTTCGTGTTCTCGGTGTTTACTTTTCTTTTTTTCCAAAATCACCCCCCGAACTCATTTTTTCTGCACAACAAGGTACGAAAAGCATATTTAAACACGTTCTGAATAAAAAGTTGAATTTTACCAAAAAAATTGTCACCCACCCCTTGGGGTAGATGGTCTTTTTAGAGTATTTTGACTAAATTTTAACCCTTTTTAAGCAAAATCTAGGTAAAAATACTAGACTTTGAACAGGTTTTTACTTTCTGGGGCCTACCGCATAAATAAACTTTGGTATGCATATGTTTTTTTGCATCCAGAGTAACTTTCGAGTGATTTGTGTCTCAGGTATGTGGGTGTGCGCATCTCAACTTCAAGCACCAAGCCCCCAAGCCCCCGAAGAGGGCGCAGGGGCTTGAGAGTTAGAGATGCGCGCAGGTGCAGGATCAAAATATCCAAAGACAAAATACCCAATTACAGAATACCCAAGGACAAAATACCCAAAGACAAAATACCCAAATACCTAAAATACCCAAGAGTGGTCTTTTAGTGGGCTTTTGACGTTCTATTAATATGATAATAGCAGATAATGCATATTATGATAATAATATTATGATAATAGCGTTTAGTGAACATTATCTGCACAATATGTATATTGGGTATTTTGACCATTGGGTATTTTGTACTTTGGGTATTTGTCCTTGGGTATTTTTGTCTTTGGGTATTTTGTCTTTGGGTATTATGATCCTGCACCATGCGCGCACTCACTTACCTTAGACATAATTTCGAGCAAGACTCTTGATAAAAAATGCATTTAGAGAGTCTTTTTGCCCAGCTCCAGCAAGAAAAATGTGATGAATCACCCAAAAATGACTCTAAAATACCCGAAAAAGACCATCTACCCCAAGAGGCGGGTGGTAATTTTTTTGACAAAATTCAACTTTTTTTATTCAGAAAGTGTTTAGAAATGCTTCTCGTACCTTGTTGTGCAGAAAAATGAGTTCGGGGGGGGGGGGGGGTTTTGGGTCACTTTTTAAAAAATCCGAGTATGGGGAGGGGGGATGGAACTAAGAAGTACCCCTAGTTTCTAAAATTAAATTTAAACCTGTTAATGGTAACAAATCAATCCTAGAAATGACTTTATTCAATAAATTGATAATTTTGAGCCTTAGAGCACATGGTGTTTAACTCAATGAAAAAAAAACTGTGCAACCAGAGGAGTTCAAACCATCAACCTACAAATGTGATTGAATTTGAATTAAAACTATTTCCATGCGGGACCAGATACGGACAAGAGATGCACCCTCCTTCAAGGTGGTCACTCACGCATCAAGGCACTGTGCCTGTCCGCGTGACATTTGAAACATGTAAATGGACACTTCAACATCATAATTGGCAAGTAACTCTCCCGGGAACACAGGTGGTCAATGCTGGAACAGTCGGCTTCTGGGTCATCTTTACAGTCGCAAAGATTTTCAAATTCTATAAAGTGGTTTTTACAGGCTGGCTCAAAAAATCCTCCATTGTATGGCCACGATAAAAAATTTATTCTATTAAAAAATTCTACCATGTTTTTTGGTGTGCTTGGCTTTGCAGAACTGGCAGGTTTTCATACAATTTTTTGCATTAGCGGTCGATAAGCAAAAACGGTGCACAGGACAGGCAAACTTTCACAATCTTCGGCTACATCATTGCACTCTAAAAAAATTTCAGGTAAAGCATTAAGAAGGGCGGCTAAGACGTGTTTTTATACTGCCGAGTATGTTTTGCAAAATGACTCAGAATGACCACAAACTCATTCTGACTCAGAATTTGAGCCACCCAATTAACACAAGAAGTTCTGCCAGTGAGACCAGCAGCTTCTGGTGAAGAATTTCATGAGGAATCCAAATCTGCAAACCATTTTTCAAAAAAGCCGGTTTGGCACAAGATTTAAACCAATTTCTGAATGGTGTCAAATGTGACTTGGGTATGTTCAGAAATCAGGTGGTACTCAAACATTTCCTATACATATGCAGAACTTTCATGGCTCGTTAGAAAGGGCAGAAAACAAGCTTTCCAATACATATCGCTTACTTGTTTATGATAACTTTATGTGGAATTTTTTGCCTAAAGAAAAAATTGTGTTATTTTTTCAAAAGTTTTTTCACTTAAATAAGCAAAATTAGATGTGATAGAGCCGTTTGTTCAGCAAAACCCACATATCATTTGGAAGAGAAATTAAAATTGCAATCAAAAAATGCTTTGAAGTTAAACAAATAAAGTCTTTAGAGTGTTATGCGACAGTTTAAAAAAACTTATAATTATTCAAAAACGTGAAATTTGTTCGTCACTAGACCAACACGCAATTTGGACGCCGGATTCGTGTTCAGCATGGTCGATTCGCTTGTAAAACTGCTCTTAAAATTTGAAATTCATCGTCAAAATTCAAATTCCTCTCAAGACAATAATTATTCAAATATTTAATTCCTCATACGTTTGAATAATTATTGTCTTGAGGGGAATTTGAATTTTGACGATGAATTTCAAATTTTAAGAGCAGTTTATAAGCGAATCGACCATGCTGAACATGAATCCGGCGTCCAAATTGCGTGTTGGTCTAGTGACGAACAAGTTTCACGTTTCTGAATAATTATTAGTTTTTTAAACTGTCGCATAACACTCTAAAGCTTTATTTTGTTTAAGTTCAAAGCATTTTTTGGTGCAGTTTAAATTTCTCTTCCAAATGATATGTGGGTTTTGCTGAACAAACGGCTCTATCACATCTAATTTTGCACATTTAAATAAAAAATACTTTTTGAAAAAATTACACAATTTTTTCTTTAGGCAAAAAATTCCACATATAGTTATCGTAAACAAGTAAACGATATGTCATTGGAAAGCTTGTTCTCTGCCTTCCTAACGAGCCATGAAAGTTCTGCATGTGTATATGAAATGTTTGAATGCTACCTGATTTTCTGAACATACCCAAGTCACATTTGACACCATTCAGAAATTGGTTTAAATCTTGTGCCAAACCGGCTTTTTTGAAAATGGTTTGCAGATTGGATTCCTCATGAAATTCTGCACCAGAAGCTGCTGGTCTCACCGGCAGAACTTCGCGTGTTAACTGTAGGATTTTTTTAGCATATAACACTCAGAATGAGACCCACCAAATTGACTGTAGGACTTTTCATGCAATATACGAGTAATTCCACAGCTTATTTGATAGGGGTCGTTCTGAGTCAGAATGAGTGGGTGGCCATTCGGACAAGGAAATTCCGCAAACAGTAAAATTGAATTAGCAAATCGACCCTACCGGAGTATACCCCCCCCCCCAAATGAAATTTTTTAAAATAAAAAAATAAAATAAAAAAGCCCCCGGGGACTCTATTAGAGAAAATACGGTATGCTCTACAAGATAAGATAAATAGATTTGCTAATTAAATTTTACATTCGGCGAGGTTTGCGTGTGATTGATTTTGAAAAAAATGGGAGGAGAAGATTGGGCCATTTCAAACTGGGCCAACTTGTCGACAACTTTTTCACTGATTATTTTACTTAAAATCGTGACCCAATCTGAATTTGGCCTTATTCGCATTGGCCCAGTCTGCATTGCCGAATTCGAAATGGCTCAAATCTTCTTTCTTCGAAAAAATAGTCAACGAGAGTCCCGTTGCGGGACAAAAAAATTGCTAACTGGTAAAAAAAAGTTTGCTCTTCGGGAATGTCACCTCTCCCCAATAATTTTTAGGCTTAGCCTTTAGGCTCGGGATTTTAGGCTGAAGGACAGCCTGTACTAATTCAGCTTTAAAAAAAACGTATGGTTTTAGGTACTCCTGAAAAATTATTGCGGGCCGGGGTGGGGTGGGTTCGTTATAATCGAGTACCTTTATGTGGGAGATATTAACGAGCAGCGTCAAAAAAATTATTTGGAGGCGTGTTATATTTAGCTTGCTAAAAACTCATTTTTTAGCCCTTTTTATCCACACCGCGGAAACAGACAATTTGTTTTTCAATAACAGGAAAAAGGCCATGGATATTTCAGGGATTTTTATTTGCAATATTTCCATTGAATATTTCTCAGTAAGGTAGCAATAAAAAATTCCTCATTCACCACAACCCAGTTGCCTACTTGCTGGATCCGGTTTGCAGTGACCACAAGTCAGTGGACATTTCTCGCGCATCTCCTCCCTCAAATTTTTGTCTTTGCAGTAGTGTTTGTAGAATCTACAGTCTTCTTTGTCGTAGCACTCGTCAACTTTGGAATTTTGGTGCTCTTCCACAGATTCGTCATCAGTTTTTTGACTGGAAGACTTTTTATCAGACGATTTATCTTGAGAAGAGCTTTTCTCAACAGATTCTGGGCTAAGTTGTTGTCTCCAGAGTAGTCCCACTCTTCTGTCGTGCTAAATACTTGAGTAGTGGATTTTTTGTGGTGAATATTCTTTTTTGTAGTTGCCTGACATGTTTTCCCACCAAGTGGTCATGGAAATGGACGTCTGAGGATTGGGTGGTCGATATTTCTTCGGTGGATGTTGATTTTTCGGTGGATTTAGAAGTTGTAACAGAGGATTCAAGGGTGGTTTAGCTAAGAGAGTGGTGGGTCCTGGTTTGGAAGTCGTGTTTTCAGGAATTTTTGTGGTAGAGGTGGATTCTGGAGGGGTGGGTGTTGTGATGGATAAGTGAGTTTGTTGCTGTGACTGACTAGAAGCAATATAGTAGTGCTGGTTGATGTAGCTGTTGAAGATGTTGTTGACTGCATCATTGAAAAATGTTGTTTTTCTTCCTCAAAACTTTCAACTATGGAGAAGCTGCAGAAAATTATGAAGAAATATGGCAGAAAATAAATAGTGAAATAGAATTTTGGCTTAATTAATCGCTTTTTAGACATTTAATTTGCATTTGTTGTCGTGGTTGTTGACTGGCTCTGCAAGTTATTATCTTTTTTTAAATTGCAGCTACAGTCACTTTCGATATAAGCACACCCCTCAAGTTCGTTCCCGCCTAGGGTCCGACATTTTTTAAACACGATTTTCGAAGTTTTTTTTGCCAAACCTGATTGGTCAGTCTGATCAGAAAAATCGCACAGATTCTGATTCCACCAATCAGTTCTCGAGATAGCCACAAGTTTGCCGAAAAGACCCGCGGCTCCCGATATAAACACACCTAGTTTTAAAAAAAGGTGTGCTTATATCGAAAGCCACGGGTCTTTTCGGCAAACTTGTGGCTACCTCAAGAAACTGATTGGTGGAATCAGAATCTGTATGATTTTTCTGATCAGACTGACGAATTAGGTTGGCAAAAAAACTTCGAAAATCGGGTTAAAAAAATGTCGGACCCTAGGCGGGAACGAACTTGAGGAATATCGCCAAATGAAATAGCCTTGAGGAATAAGCCATATAGGAATAAACTTGAACGAATATCGAGAGTGGACTGTAACAAAAAAATTTAGAACTACCGCATTTCTTTAAAACTACCTTTTTCAAAAACGACAAAATGTACCCAAAATAGATTTTCTCAATCTGCCTTCAAGCAGCACTGAAATCTATTTTTTTAAATATTAGGTTGTGCCATGAATAGGGTTAGGTGATAAAAATATTGAATATCACAACTATCAAAAGGCGGCGATTATCTTTTTTTGTTTCTTTTATGTTTCGAAAATATTTTGACTTAAATTTGTTTTTTTTTCGTTAGGCAAACCACTGTTTCTGACACCGAATTCGTGCTCAGAATAGTTGCTTGCTTGAAAAACAACTGTTGAAACAAAGATTCTCTAACTGATTTCAATTCATCTCGAGACAACGAAGATTTAATTATATCATTCTTATATTCTCCTTTTTCGAAGAAGAATATCGCAACTTTACGGGAACATTCTCATAAACATTATCACCCGTCATTACCAGCCCTAGTCATAAATACGTTCGGTTTTTTTTCAAATGAACTTTTTTGGCATTGTGTTTTAACACGCTTTCAAAAGCTGACCTCTTATATGGTAGCTGACAATCTTGGCTATAAAATAAGAGATGAAATTTATCGAAAAAAATTATAAAAAAACACAATGCCACAAAAATTTTATTTGAAAAAATCTAAAGTATTTCCATTTACATATCGGCTACATTCTGTCATTTTCGAAAGTCCATTTTTAGAGAATCTATACTGAATAAAATCTAGCCAGCTATACTGTAGAAATTAATAAAAACAAAAAACATCAAAGACTTAACAATAAATTTTCATCAACAAATCTATCAAATTTTTCAATACTTTTCTCGGTGCAAAAATCCAATCTACTGCCAATCGGCCATATAGTTACACCAAAATTATTATTCCCTTTGTCACAAAAAAAATAAAAAAAAACTCTTTTGTCTCTTTAAAAAAACTATTTCCGGAATCAATTTTGTTTGTAGCTCCAACCGAACAAATAAAGCAAACAAAGAACACATAATCCTAAAAAAAAAATTTTTTCATTGTTTTCGTATGGAAATTTGGACCGAAATTTGTATAAATGTGATATAGGTGGCTTCAATCTATTGCAAATTGCAGTTTAGATATAAATTTGTTGTTGTAAAATGCTGAAAACCCTAGTTTTGCTTGCTCTTTTGCTATTAAAATCTCACAATACTTTTGGCGATAGCCCTGAAACAGTAGCAACAACTAGCCAAGAGAATGAGTCATCATCATCAACAACTCCTCATTCTCATGTAAAAAGTGGAGAAGAGCTTCAGAGTGCTCACAACCAACGCTACCACTGATTTTCAACGGAGGAGTGTTGGAATTTACTACCGAGGCAGTTAGTAGCACCAGCACTCCTAGCAGTACTAGCACAATAACTAGCACTACTGTTGCGACTACTACTGCAGTCGAGCCAGAACTCCAAGCCCGTGGAACCAAATCTTCAAAGCTAGGTGAGTAAGTCGAGTCTCGATTTAACGTACCCCCTGGGGACGTTAAATCGGGGTAAATTCGACGGAGTTTATTATTGGAGGGACCGGCCCTAGGGGTACGTTAAATCGAAGGGTACGTTAAATTGGGGGTACGTTAAATCGAGACTCGACTGTATTGGGAATATATGCGGGTTCGGTAAAATCAGAATCTACCGTATTTCCTATGATTGCCGTCCCGGGGCTTTTTTATTTTTCGATCGACCTCTAGGAGAGGGGCGCACATTGGAGTCATTTTAAAAATTTTATGTGGAATTCCAAATTCTACAATGCAGAATTAGTAAGGCTCGCGGGAACTAAGAAAACGTGAGAAAAATTTGTTCGAAAAAAAATTCTGCTCCGAGATACAAATGCTCTTTTAAATGCTCAAAGTCGAGGGACCGTAATTAGAGGGGGCATTAGAGAAAATACGGCAGCTAGAATTGAGATTTTGTCAAAAATGAATCGTGTAACCAGTGGTGTATAACGCTCTTACTCTGCTCTGGCTAGGAGCAAGAGCCAAAAAAATTTCAGAAAGCTCAGTGCCGGAGCCAGAGCAAAATTTTCAAAAAAAACCGGGATCTGAGCCAAAGCCGGAGAAAAAATTTTAAAACCCAGAACTGAAAGAGTGATTATACACCACTGACTGTGACGCGCCAATATACTTTTTTAACTATACTTTTTCAAATCCCACAAATTGGTCCCAAAGCTGAAATTAGAGTTGGCCAATAAGAATTTTCGGCGCTACTATAGAATAACCACCCCCCCCCCAAAATCCGACCTTATAAAATCGCTGTAACTACCCTTGCAAACAACAAGTTTAGGCTTAGCCCTTAGGCTTGGGGGTAGGCCAGCGTACGGAAGTTGTGACTAATGAGAGTTTGCGCACATTTTCCGGGGTCTGGGACATAAATTTGGTACTTTTTACTTAAGTTTTAAAAGGTCGGATTTTTGGGGGGGGGTATTCTATAGTAGGGTCGAAAATTCTTGAGAAATTGCCCGAGAAATTTCTCTGTTTTTTCGAGCAAAATCTTGATTTTGTTCACTCGATTGAAAATCGAGCAAAATCTTTTGCGAATTTCTGAAAATATTTTTTTATATCTAAAAATATGTTTTATAAAAAAAATGAAGTGATGGTGATTCTCAGTCAGCTGTACGTTGATAACTGTGGAATTACTCGTATAATATGCGTACAGTTAACGACGGGCAAAAAAATGACTAAAGATTTTTCTCGGTTTTTGAGAATTTCTCAAAAAGGTTTTGCTCGAGCAAAATCCCAGCCTTAGCTGAACCTGACAAAAAAATGAATAAAAATGATCTTGGTGGGCTAAAGTAAAAATTTTGACAGAATTTGATCCAAAGGGTAATTTTTTATTTATAATTCGCAGAGTTCAATTCTAAAAAATATTTGACCTCTAAAAAGTAGCACCTCAATTTCAGATCCAACTTCTCCAACAAGCCAGCCAGAAAACGAAAAATGTGCAGACAATGCTGAAAACTGCGTGCCCAACATAATTTACTGCAAACAAGGCGGGTACATTTCGCTCATGCAAAAACATTGCTCAAAAACTTGTGGGTTGTGCAAAAAAGAAATAACGAAAATTGGCACAACTCCTCACCATCCAGTTTTTTCAAGACCCTTGCATCGGGAAAGAAGCTTAACAAAATTGAGAAAAGGAGGCCATAAAAAGGTGGAAAATGATGGTGAGCAATGCGAGGACACCAGTCCCAGATGTGGTCTGTGGAACGGACACAACTTCTGCAAGTCCAAATTCTTCCAGTTGAATATCAAGAAAAAAGTTTTGCTTGAAAACTTGTGAGCTGTGTCAAAAGGCAAAAAGGAAGCAGAGAAAATTGAAAAAAAATGACAGTGAAAATGTTGAAAAAGAATGATTGATAAATGTACTGAATAAATTTAATTTTTTTGTATTGTATTTGATTCAAAAAAAAATGTTTTACCCCTTGCTCACAGGCCTTAGTGGAGGTCGTGGTCGAGGTCGATGTGATATCGACCTCGACAGACACCGTGAGCAAAAGCATTAATATTCCCAAAAAAATTAAGGATAAGGCTATAGACCAGTGTTGTCCATTTGACTCTCTGACTGCGAGCCTTGGCAAGGTTTCCAATGGTCACGAGCTACTCGCTAGTCAAAATGAGAAAAATTGCGATTCATTCGACTCGCAATCAGGGCTTTAAAAACATCCGGAAGATACATCCGGATGTGGATGTTTACATCCGAAACATCACATCCGGCGGATGTGGATGTTGGATGTCAAAAAAATTTGAATCGGATGTCAGCGGATGTTTTCATTAATTTTTCATGGATTTTTCGGATGTTTTCGGATGTTTAGGATGTCAAAATTTTTTTGGCCGGATGTGGATGTAGGATGTCAAAAAAAAATTTTTTAAGCCCTGCTCGCAATGATTTTTTTTTTCAATTTTCAACTCGCGAGTCAATTGACTCGATATTATCTGTATATTGACTCGAATTTTGCTCGTAATTTTCTTTTTTTATCGGGAGTCATACACAAAATACCTCACTGACTCGCAAAAATTTCACATTTATAACAGAGATGAAATGGATTTGATGGAGAAATTGAGGCATATTTCAGCCATTTATCGAATTCAGACCCGATTAATGATGCGGCAAAATTTTGGAGACGCCATCAAAATCTTTTTCAAAAACTTTTTTGTGAAAATTGGATTTCTCGAAAAGTCACAAATTTAAAGAAGAACAAGTCATTTTCCAGGGTCGGTGACGCATGCCAGAGTAGCCAAAGCCGATGAAGGGTCGTTAACACACCAGTGAACTATTGCCGCTAAGATAGAAGATATAATTCAACTCTGATTCTACGCCTTCGTAGTTTCAGTCAGCTAGGAGTGTAAATAAGATGTTCACCCAGGCGTATTGAACCAGCAACGTCGGTGATGCGTAATGTATTTCTACAAACAACGCAGCCCCCCTCATCCATTAGAATCGCTCGGAGCAAACTCAGAAGTGGCCGAACGGCAAAAATAACTGTTTTCGGGCTTACTAAATAGGGTTAACTTTTAGCGAAAAAGAGATTGAGCAGACAAAAATCCAAAATCAGTTGATAGCTTGTTGCCAAACTATGCAAGGATGCATGGGGGAGGGATGTACGAGGTCAATATACGCATTCCCAAGGTCGCTGGTTCGAATCCGACCCTACTGGGTGCACACCTTATTTACAATCCTAGCTGACTGAATCTACGTAACAGCAACAATTTTAATTAAATTCTGCCTTCAATCCGCGGCAACATATTTTTATTGGCTTTGGCAGGGCTCCGAATCGTACTTTTTAAAAGATTTTGTCCTTTTTTGGCACCCCAAATCTTTTTTATTTTGAAAACTTAGTCTAAATTTTTTTTTTCGCTTCAAAATGGCAACAAGCACTGGATAAAATGACCTATTTTACTTTAAAAATAGTCCAAAATGTCTTTTTTACCAAAATGTTCTTTTTTTTTGAAATTTTTTTATTCGGAGCCCTGGCTTTTGGCCATTGAGCATTGATTACTAAAACAATTACTGAGTCCTCTCCATTAAATACCGGGCAGGAATAGCAGTGAAAAAAATTTAAAAAACGCGAATCAATGATGAGTCAAGTAGCTACGCAGCAAGTTTTTTGGAAAATATCGACTCGCGAGTCAATCGACTCGCGACTTATATGTATATTAACTCGCAATAAAATCGAGATAAAAATTTTTTTGCCGCGAGCAAACTGCGAGTTTCAATTGAGTGTTGAATTGCCAGTCGACTCGCAAAAAAAAATTTTTTACTGGTTTTTGAGTCGACCTCGATGAGTCATATGGACAACACTCCTCACAACAAAATAATTATTTTTATAGATCAATTTGAAATTTTCGAAGCAGAATTTGCGGAAGTTTATTATTCTTCTTCAATTCCTTTGAAATTACGTCGAAATGTCGCCAGTATCCTTTTCGACGATAAAAGTAAGTATTTTAAATCGGCAAATCATGTTTCTTATTTCTCCATTTTTCAGTAAGTTCTAGGAAACTCCTGGAAAAAATTTCACAACCCTAGTTTTTGACCATGCCGTGATTTCATATTGAATTACAGTCAAACCTCGGTTATATGTCACTCCATGGGACGTCTTTAAGGGTGGGCGTATAACCGGGGCTTCAGTTGACTAACAGGCAAGGGCCCTGAGTGTGACCTGGGGAACTTCGATGATAATTTTTTCTCGTAATCTTGTAGAGTGGTGCCCAAACTTGCCCAATTTGATAAATCTGGCTCCCCAGCTCTTATGGTCCACAAATGTGGTAGAAAAGGTCACTCAAAGAGTTCTAAAAACGTATCGATCATGGTTTTTCTTAACTTTCACCTCACTTAGCACTAGAACGGCCCCGGGTGTACTAAAGTATGTGCTATCACTCCCATATCACTTCGATCACCTTAAAAACAACAGGGGGCCAAGGAATTTTTTTCAGAAAAACAACAACAAGGGGACCAAGGCATATTTTAGCACCGGAATTTTACTTAAAACCAGTATGTTATGAATGAAAAAAAACCGGTACTTATAAAAAACTCCTAGACGGGCTAAAAATTTTTCAAAGCTCAATAGCTTGCGGACACTCTTTGCTTAGGTCTTTGCCTGTTTTTTTTTCACTGAGAAAGTTTAAACGAAATTGCAAATTTAAATTAGCGCTCTTAACAGTTTTTTTCCTACCATAGATCCGATCTGGCTCAAAATGGTTTACACCTTCAAATTATTTTTCACCCACTTAAATTATTTTCCACCACCTCAAATTTTAAAGCCTTGTTTTCATCTCAAAATTATATGGCTATGATCACACTCCTTGGTCTTGGTCGATGTCGACTTTTTGATCTTCTTTTGAGCCATGTTTGGTGTATAAAAACATAAAAATGATACTAGAAAAAGCATCTCTGGCCACAAAAGAATTTAAAAGAGTCGACATAGACCAACACCAAGGAGTGTGACCAGGGGGTATAATTTTTTCTAAGTTTTTTTATACCAATGTGTAGTCCTGGATGTCAGCTTTCTCACAATCTATCAACTGACTACTGAGATTTTCGAAAATCGGAGAAAAATTCTTTTTACAGACCATTTTTTGACAGTTTGTTGCATACCAAACCCCTTTTTCTCTATTTTTCAAATCTCAGAAAATCAGTTGATAGCTTGTTGCCAAACAATGCTTTTGTGCAAATTCCAAGCCGATTTTTCGTTTTTTTCAATTTTTTGGAAAGAGGAGTGATCCAACGGGTAAAACAGCATTTAAAACAGCTAATTTTGCCTGTCCCCAACCACCAGAAATGAGTGTGTACTTGTTCAATTTCAAATTTAGGGCGTCGGCGAGCTATATATTGCAAATTAATTCATGTCTGAGGGATTTGCACTTCGCAGACAATTTTCGGTTTCACCTTTTAGAAGCCAGTTTTTGAAAACTCAATTTGGCGACATATTTGAATTTTTTGTTGTCTTGAGTGAAAGAACTTTCGTGAACTGGCTTATGAAAAAATGTTAAATTTCAGATATAAATTTATGTGCAATAGATATCTCTGACCATGCCCTACATTTTAAGATTTTACAGGCTCAGGTGATACGTGAAATTGAACAAGTACCACTCATTTGGGTGGTTGGAAACAGCCAAATCAGCTGGTTTCAAATACTGTTTTACCCGATGTAATCCTTCATCTTTCCGAATTTTTTTTCAGTCATTGTGCTCAGCGTGAAATTGTGCACGAACCGCATAGTTTGGCACATTCAGCCTTTCCCGTGTTAATTCGGGGGCTCCTTATCTATAATCAACTTTTTGCTTAGGCAAAGCCTGAGGCGTAGACTAGGGCATTGCAATGAAGACAAATAACAATTTTCGTTAAAATATGCGTCTCTTACTGGTCTTTTTTGGTGTCTAACTAATCAGATGAATTTCGATGATAATCGCTTCAAAATACCAAGCGGTAGGCCATGGTCTGAAGTTTCAAATTGTGGGGTTGTGCCAAAAAGCATCATAGTCAACCCCTGCTTTTGTTTTTTTTATTTACTGAGAATTTGTAGAAAGATGGCGGACTAGCGGTATTCCACTGATCAATGTTCGGATGGTTCATCGATTCGCAAGAATTGCTCGATCAAGCTCTCGCTAGATGGCTGGAAGAAGAAAGTGGTCCGCATTCATGAGAATGGTCCACACCAAGAGGTCTTCAATTGCTCGCTAGACGATCTGATCATTATTGGCAGCAGTAGTCATATGATTGAACTGACGGATAAGGTAATTTTCATGGGAGATCTTTTTAATATTTTCATGATTTTAGAGAATAGGCAACCAAGTCAAAAAGATGGTCGAATTTGAGTCATCCTTTGACAAGAAGCTCTTCGAACAGCAGTGCGAATCTATTTGTGAGGTAGTGAGCAGTGCCCGAGTTCAAGGAATCGCTTATAAGCAGTGTTTGATTGAGATTGAAGTCCAGCACCGGAAAGACTGTTGTCTGCAGTGATATTGGTGATGACGGATCAAAGACTCTCCTGTTCGGCTGTCGTGCCCACCCCGATTCGTTTCTAGATGAAGATACAGCCAGTACCACTGCACTTGTGTTCAAAACCCAAGTAACTTTGTTTCTAAGATGCTTTTTTTATTCTTGTCTTTAGGATGACTTCAATCTAGTGGAATTCATGTCGATGGGCTCTAAGGAACTTTTTATGCAGCAATGTTTCCCTGAGCAATTCGAAGTTCACAGCAGCGGTCTTGTGTCTGTCCGTGGTGCACTTCCTATGCAATCTGGGTTCTCTTTCTCCGGAGTCCGAAGCGATGGTAGTCGAAGATTCGAGTGTCGTAAGCTAGTTCAAAATAGTGGCCGTGACATCTATGGTTTGAAGACGAGTACTACTCTCACTACGCCTTTCCTCCAGTGAATATTGAAGTGCCATTGCCGTGAAATGTTCTGAGAATCCGGGTTTTGTGTCAATAAAGAGTCGGTATGTTGTTTTAATGTACCGATCATCATTACAATTTTAGGATAACGGTCCTACTATCGCTTTGTTGAGATTTCGAAGTGAAGATATGGCTGACGATTTCCTGTTTGCATGGGGATGAAGGAACAGTAACTTCCAATGGAGATTAGCATTGAGCTACTTTATCCGGCTTGCGTTAGAATAATGTTCTACGATGTGTTGACTGTACTGTTGAGTTGTCATGAAGACTTTAAAAAAGCGTATCAGTAACCTTGTGGTCTTTGCTGTCAAAAATTGAACTTGCTAGTGTAATTTTTCGTATTTGTGTTTTTTTCTTATTGGGCTTACACCGTAGCAAAAACTTTTTAGGTGTTCAATTTTTAACATACTGTTAATACAAATACAAAATTTTTTCATAAAATTCAGAGTTATCAACCCGGCGCGGACCTCGGCGCTGGAAGTGGAACAACACTGATCATGATCGTTTTTTGACGCGCATTATTTTATAGAACCGACCATTTTTACTTCTATATAGACGGTTTGCAGCTATAAAAATTCGATTTTTTCAAAAATTAATTCGGGCAAAAAGGGTTAAGACAGCAAAAAGACAGTAAATAATAATACACTAACAATATTTTATCATATTTATCTCTTTTTGACTATTATCGTATTTTCCTGTCTGCCAATTTTTAAATATTTCTGATGTTCCCTGTTTTCAAGCTTCTTATACTTAATGTTCGCGTCCATCGGTAAAGCTCTTCATGTAAAATTTGTGAAAGCACGCAGTTGTTGCCCTTTGTGAATCTCTCTGAAATAATCTTTTGAAGGTAATGCCAATTAGGGGGGGGGGCTGAAATTAGATATAAAAATCCTTGTACCCAATTAGCGGATTTCACCTTCCCTCTCACTCATCATTGGGTACACAAAAATTCTATCACTCTTACTCTGCCTTTCACTCTGACACGGAAAGGAACGAAGTAAAAAGCAAGTCAGGAAAATTATTGGTTCATAAATTTTATTTTTTTGTAATACTTTTTTGTGCGATATTGTAATAAATAATACTTCATCAGAAATAAGAAAAGCAGAGCTGCCAGATAGTGTTTTCACCATACTTGCACGTTCACTAAAAAAATAAAAAGCGCCGCCGCCTCCGCCAGGTGCTTTCAAAAATGAGCGCAGCCGCCTCCGCCGCCGCCGGTTTTGAAAATTTGGCCGCCGCCGGCGGAGCGCCGGCCGCCAGCGGAGCGCCGGCGTCCGTGCAAGTATGGTTTTCACTTTGAGAAGAAGGTCAAAAAAATTGAACAGCAAACCGCAAACCATAATTTGCGAAAAAAGTAAATTTGCACCAAGAAAGATCTTTTTTGCACCAAAAAATCAATATTCACCTAAATACCTGAAACTATGTTGGACTCGATCGAACTATTGACTTTTTTACCATATTGGCTTTCTCACTATCATTCATTCAGGAAGGTCTCGAGCCGAATGAGTGAGAGAAAATTCCATGTTTTCAACGTGGCAAGAGCTGTCATTCGTTTTTCGTCATTAAAATTTTTGTTTGTCAGATTTTGTAGCTAATATCGAGGACTACACACTGATTTTTTGGTTCTCATGACTTATCGGGACCTTTCGATATTTTTATGACTTATAAAAACTTATGACTTAAAAAAGAGGCGGGGGTCCCGATAAGTCATAAGAACCTAATAAAAAACATCCCAGACACAAATCTCTAGTAAAATTTTGATAAAAATACGTTTACTCTCACTCTGCCTATCAGTCGTTTGATTAAAAGGGCATTCTCGCCCCGATGGGTATTTTTGAAAGGCGGGTACCAGCAAAATTCAAACGAGAATTAATTTGACAAAATTGGCCGACTTTCACAGTCCGCCGCAGTTTCATCACAAGGCCACTCATGCCATTGAACACTGCCGACGTTTTTAATTACTGTAATTCCTCTAATAAGCCGGCCCCCTAAATTCGAAAAGCGGGTTTCTGGCATTGTGTTTTGACCTATGTTTTGAAGACCACTGTTAGGCTAGTCACCATCTATTTTGTAGCTCATCTCATTGAGGGGTAATTTGCGTAAGAGGTGTCTTCAAAAAATGGTCAAAAACACAATGCCAGGAACACGATTTTGAATCACAGGGTGGCCGGCTTATTAGAGGAATTACGGTACTTATTCCCCGTCAAATACTCAACAAAAATGTTTTTGAAAAATAATTCTTTTTTGAATTGACCTGGTACCCGCCTTTGAAATATTCCATCGGCGGCGAGCATGCCCCTTTAAATGGCAGTGTCAAAGGCAAGAATGAGAGTAAACGCATTTTGGCGCTACTGTAAAATACACCCCCCCCCCCCAAAACGCTGCTGTAATATACCCCCCCCCTCCCCAAAAAAAAACGCTACTGTAATATAACCATCCCCTCCCCTCCCAATAATTTATTTTTCAACTTTTTTCCAAAATTATTTATAATTTGTAAATTATGCAAAAAGAGAATAAGAATTTTATTTTAGCACATTTTTATTATCAAAAATAGAGTATTAGCTTAAGAAATTAACTGAAAGTAACAAAGGACAAAGGGCTGTATTGGGAGGGAAGGGACAAAGTAGGGGCCACTTTAGGCACATTGAAGGGGGGCCCACTGGCAAAAAAGTGAAGATGTTGAACATAGTTTTGAATACTGGGAACTCTGGTATGCATGTTTTTTCATGCATCCAGAGTCACTTTCGAGTGATTTGGGTCTATTACAGTAGCTTTTGGGGGGGGGGGGGGTGGGGGCGTATATTACAGTAGCGTCCGCATTTTCATCAAATTGTTTTAGATATTTGTGGCTGGGAAATGTGGCCCTTCTTCACCTATGAAAGTTTTTAAACAAAAAACAGCAGTTCTTGAAATCGGACACCGGATTAACTTATAAAACTAGTCACAAATTCTAAAATTGACTACCATATTTTTCAATTCTGTTCAAGACAAAAAACATTCGAATTACCAGAGTCACTTTGGAGTGGATGCATGAAGGGGGCTCGGAGTTGAGATGCGCACACCACATACCTCACAACACAAATGACTCAAAAGGGACTCTGGATGCATGAAAAATTCATACATGCTAGAGTTTATTTATGCGGTAGGGCCCAGTCAACAAAACTATGTTTGAATTCCATCTCTTTAAGAGTTTTGAGAGTATCCACGTACCTTTTTCTGGTGGTTTGCCTTTGTCCCCCAAGGCAAAAAGTCAAATTTTAGTTGAAAAAATTGTCTTCCAAAAACGGTTGGAAACACTCAACTCTCAAAACACATCATTCTGATGTGTTTTGAGAGGGGCTCTATAGTGTAGGCTAAAGGCTCTATACTATCCACTCGTGACTAGGCCAATGCCTGAAAATTTAAAAAAAGTCACAAGGAGATCAAGGCAAAAATTGATTTGGGGCCGGCGAACACATATACAGCCCAATATATATCTAAGAACTAACCTCCTTGATTATTCGAAGTAATTGATTGATTTTTTCCTGGTCAATTTTACTATCTAAAAACATATGGAAGTGTTTTCTGGCTTCTGAGCTGCTATTAGAGTGTAAAAGGTCGGCAATATCAGTCGGCTCGCATAAAAATCCTTGCAACTCGAGTATTTTGTAGGGGAGAAATTTTGATAGGTGCATCAGAAAACTTTTTTCTATTTGTTGTTCTGCGCGATTTTAGATAGCACCAAATTTTCGAAGCAACTAGAACTGTCTAATAGGCTTTTGAAAATGACATATCAACGCGGTCTAGAAAGATTCTGGAATAGGTTCGTCAAAGCTGATGAACAAGGTTCGACTAGCTCTCAGGGGACTTATAGGCTCTAAGCTTTTCGATAGCTGCTTCATAGAAGTTAGAAAAATACTGCTACATTTGAATCGAATGTATTTGGTGGCCCAGTTAATTTGAAAAGTGTCAGATACATCGGTATATTTACTCTGTACTTGCAAACATAACTGCAATCCTCATTCAATTGGATATTGAATTTGTCCAACATTATATACGGATGATTTGGAAAGTGTTGCACAATAAATTGCATAATTAGATTGCTTACACAGCCAATTTATTAGCTCTTTTCTGGTCAGGCAGGCTATTATTTCGTACAGTACATGAGCAGATTGTTTGTCTGAAAAATTAAAAATGGTGAAAACACAAATATTGGCTACTAATGTAAGTTCCAGGAGCGCTCGTGAGACCTTTTTTTTGTTCGAAAATTGAAAAATGGTGAAAACACAAATATTGGCTACTATCATAAGTTCCAGGAACGCTCATGTCCTTTTTTGTCGAAAATTTCAGAATCTGATCATCATGTCTAATGATATTTTGTAAATAAATTGATGTTTTTCACCATCGAGACAATCGAGAAAAAAACAATTTTGCATTTTTTTGCCTTGGTCCCCATTGTGGTCATTTATCAAAAAAGGCAATAAGTGGTAATTCGAATGTTTTTTTGTCTTGAACGGAATTTAAAATATGGTAGTCAATTTTAGAATTTATGACTAGTTTTATAAGTTAATCAGGTACGATGGTCACGAATCTGTTGTCAGATTTCTGGAATTGCTGTTTCTGGTTCAAAAATGAAATTTTGATTTTCATGGGTAGAAAATGACCAGATGGGGACCAATGCAAAAAAGTGCTATTTTTTCTTGATTGTCTTTTTCTGATGGTGGGAAATATCATTTTATTCGCAAAGTAACATTAGACATAAAGATCAGATTCTGAAATTTTCGACAAAAAAGGGGACACGAGCGTTCCTGGAACTTATGTTAATACCAAATATCAAAAGGGAGGGATGAAAGCTGTTAAGGATATAATTGGGCGGAATTTGGGATAATTATACCATTTTTGGACATCTGAATCTCCATTCACCTCAAAATAGCATTTTTCGTAAAAACATAAAAAGCAAACATGGGTTTTTACAGTCAAACCTCGATATAGTGGCCCCCACTCAAGTTCGTTCCCACTAGGGTCCGACACTTTTTTTAACCTGTTTTTGAAATATTTTATCGATTCTGTTTTGACAGCCTGTCACAAATATCGTAAGGATTCCGATTTTGCCGATCGTTTTTTAATAACTAAATAATTTTTGCATTTTTAAAAGCAAAACCTCGATATAGTGGCCCTCTAATTTTTTTAAGGGGGGCCACTATATCGAGGTTTTGCTTTTTAAATGCAAAAACTATTTAGGTATTAAAACGATCGGCAAAATCGGAATCCTTGCGATATTTGCGACCAGACTGTCAAAACAGAATCGATAAATTATTTCAAAAACAGGGTTAAAAAAGTGTCGGGACCCTAGGTGGGAACGAACTTGAGGTGGGGGCCACTATATCGAGGTTTGACTGTACCAGTGTTTTCAAAAATGGAATGGAAAATGGAATATCCATGTAAAAGTGGAATGAAATTTGAATTCCATTTCCATAATGGAAAATAAAATATTCCATTTTTGAAATCACTGGTTTTTACCCACCACTTTCTTCCAAAAAATGCTGTAAAATGGGAGTTACTCATCAAAAGTGGCAACTAATTTTTTGGACTAAAAAACAACAGGGGGACAAAGGCACTTTTTTCAATTTTAGATTCCCACTGGAGTCTAATTTTAAATTTGTCAAGATGACATCAGCAACTATTGCTTACTATAGTTGTTTGAATGGCTAGGTGAAGATTGCCAAAAACGAAATTGCCAAAACTAAGATTGCCAAAACGAAGCTGCCAAAAACGAAAATTGCCATGACAAATAAAAGCTTAGTGAATACGATCATATACCACTCAGTTTCACATAACCTACCCTTCATTCATCCATTCGTTTAGTTTTGGCTAAAGGAAAATGACTAAAGTGACGCTCCAATATAGTGATCACCAGTATAGTGATACTTCAAGGCCGGTCTAAGGGTTGTCGCTATATTGAGGTTTGACTGTATACGCTTTTCACACATAACACTTTTTTATCTCGTTTGTTGCACTAAAAGCAAATGTCGTTTTGGCATTTTCTTTTGGCAATCTTCGTTTTTAGGAAATCCTACGTTTGGCAAGTTTCGTTTTTGGAAATCTTCCCCTAGCCGTTTAAATGTTCGCGAAGTTTCTTTGTTTGCGAACATTGCTTCCGAACAATTGCCCCAATACAGTCACTCCCGATTAAATGTACACCGGATTTGGTGTACACCTCGATTTAGTGTACACCTAAATGAAATATTTTGACGGCTGTTAATTAAAATGACTATAAATGAACCCTCGATTTAGTGTACACCTGGAGCCGGTCCCCAGGGTGTACACTAAATCGGGAGTTGACTGGATTCCGATTGTCCAACCCTAGTCTAGATTATCGTCTGAATAGCTTTCAAAAGACAGCTCCCTTAATATTGGAAAAGTTTAAGATCTTAGATACTTCTTGTAGTGGTTTGGTCATCCTTGTCAACTAGATGTGAAGTGCCTTCTAGATGGTTCATTGTGTGATTTCTAAGTAAATTGAAAATAGCTAATTGTTTTGATGTTAAATTTAGGTGTGGCTTTTACTACTATTTTGATTTTTAAAGATAGATAATCACAAACTTTATATTTTTTTTAAAGGATCATTGTTTTTGGAAGCAGCGACATGTGCAAAATTTCAATTGGCGAGTGACGGTTCTCTTTCGTCTGGCACTCTACTCTTTTGAGTTGTTAGAAGTAACTGAAAAGATACAGTTCTAGACAAAAGTGAACTATCCCTGCCAGTTTTAATTTTCCAGATGCCCCTGTGTCCAAAAATGTTATCCTTAAAGCCCACATATAACTGTTTCGTAAAGCACCACTCCTCGAATAAATTAAGTTTACCCGCGCCTTACAAAATAAAAGCAAGCAAAAAAAGACTTTATATCAGGGCTTCGAATCGTCTTTTTTTAAAAGATTTGTCCTTTTTTTGGTACCCCAGTCGAAAGCACCAAGAGAATCAACCTAAAAATATTACTATATAAGGCGGAACTTACGATTGGGTATTCTCGTTTTAAACTCCGATATAAGGTTACCTCTGGCCGGTCTCTAAAGTGGCTTATGATGGCTGAGATAAGACTGCCGGCTGAGGTATGAAAAATTCTTCCTCAGCCTCAGCTGTCAGCCGGGCCCAAAATTTTCACTCAGCCGTCCGCCTCAGCCCGCTGATGGCTAAGTTAAGACTCAGCCGGCTGAAGACACCAGCCTGGTTGCATCTGGCCGGTGCCTAGGGTAGCTTTATAGCGGTGGTTGGACTTTATTTGGATTTGAAGTAAAATAATATTTAAAATTCGTGGTTAATTTTGTGTACGTTTTGGGGGAAAGATTATTTTCCAACTTTCTCGTGCTAAATATTTCTATTTATGGCATTTTATGAATTTGTAAAAGTGTAAAATTGAATGTGCGTTTTTTGTTGGATTTTTTCCTAATTTTTTAAATACGCCTCCGAGTTCTTTCTGAAATGAGTTCCAAGATGAGTTATCAACAATACTATTAGTGCACTTGAAAATCGGTTAAGGGGCATGCTCACCTGTTTAAATTTGTCCCGCCAATTAAAATTTTTTTCCTAGTAATTAAACCGCTGTAAGGATTTTTCAACTTGGTTATAATAAAACCAGGCCTAGAAATTTCATTTTAGGTGTAGTTTTGTTAGAAAAACCAAGTTGAAAAGATCGTACAGCAGTTCAATGATAGGTAAAAAATTTGAATAGCCGGGATAAATTGAACAGGGGAGCATGCCCCTCCAACTGATCTTCAAGTGCAGTTTTCAAAACATCACATTTGATGATGAGCATCAAAATTACCTGTTTTCGACTCACATGCCTCTTTTTCATATATTTTGTTTTCTTATCTCGGATTTTTTCACATCGTTGTAGCTCATATTTTACTCTATCAATTGAGTGGTTAAACACTTTAGTTGTAAATATTTTTTGAGAAATCACGCCACGTGTTAGGCAAAAAACCAACTTTTTACATCACCTCTTTTTTGATAGATTCATAGTCAGTGTAGTTAATTTGGTGCATAGACGTTTCGCCCATATTTGGACATTTGTCCAAAAATGGGCGAAACGTCCCTTTACCGTTAATTTACTTAAACTGCGCTTGAAATGGTTTAAAACTCACTGCTAGAAGTTCAATTCCGCTCAAGACAACAAACATTTGAAATTCAAAAATCGATATTCAAACATTTTTGTCTCGAGTGGAATTCGAAATTCGATCGTGAGCTTCAAATTTTAAGGGCTGTTTTCAAGTAAATCAACCATGCTGAACTATGAATCCGGCGTTAGAATTGAAAATTTGCTTCAAATTGGCCAGGTGTGATTGTATACCATGGGTATAAAACAATACCCAGGGTATAAAGGTATTGACTTATACTTTATACCCAGAGCATAAAGTTATATACTTTTATACCAACATAGTATTATTTAGGTATAACTTTAATTTAAAATTATAACCTGTGCAGTACCCTGTATGACAGTAGTCGATTTTTTTTGGGGGGCGGGGGGGGGGTATATTACAGGGGGGGGGGGGTATATCACAGTAGCGCCAAAAAATTTTAAGTCTGCATATTTTTTGTTCTACACAGATTTGAGAAAGGTTATGCTTGTTTTAAAGCTCCGACCTTACAATTAAAGCCCCACATTTTGGTTTTTGAGAAAACAATTTTTTCAAAATAATCGAATTCTCGGAAATGATTTTTCATAAGAAAAGTTTTTTTTCTTGAAAAATCAAACCGAGCATAAACTTTATTAAATGTGCCTGGATAAAAATTTCTACAGATTAACAAATTTTAATTAAAAAAAAAACAGCCTGTATATGAAAAGAGGCATGTGAGTCAAAAACAAGTAATTTGATGCCCAGCATTAAATGTGATGTTTTTGAACACATTTTTTTGTTTAAATCTAATTTTTTTTGCGTTTCCTGCATTTTTCAAAAATTGTTTATAAATTGACTCACAATTTCTGAGTCACAAACTTACATTTCTGCAATCCGAGATATGAAACTAGGGTTGGGCAAAATATCGGTACAGTCGACTCTCGATTTAAGGACACCCCCAAAAGTTCGTTCCCCACCTGGGTCCGACACTTTTTTAGCTCGATTTTCAAACCTTTTTTTTAATTCTGTTTTGACAGTCTGGTCGCAAATATCGCCAGGATGCCGATTCTGCCGATCGTTTTTCAAATTCCAGAAACTTTTTCTTCTAAAAAAGCAAAACCTCAATTTAACGACAGGCTTTTTCTAAAATCCCTGTCCTTAAATCGAGAGTCGACTGTGTTTCGTTTTCCCGGCATTAATACTGAAAACAGGTACAGTCGACCCTCGATTTAACGGCACCCTAGGGACCGGGTCCGGGGTGGCCGTTAAATCGAGGGTTCACTTTGACTAAATCTTAGTCAATGCTGACCAAATCGGTCTATTTTGGGTGCCGTTAAATCAAGGGTTGACTGTATTTCTCGTGTATTTTGTTACCAAATAGTTAAGAGGGGGACCAAAGCATAAAAGTAAAAAAAACGATTTTTTTTTCGTACGATACACTATTTGCGCGTACTATTCGCCTACTATTATATACTATCCGCGTATACGCATACATATCGTACGAAAAACTTGAAATTTCGAATTTTTTATAAATTTTCTGAAAATTTTTTACTTTTTTGACTGGGTCCCCTTCAAAAAAATATTTTTAACCAATATTAAAATACCAACTTTCCACATCCGGTCTTTTATTAATAAATAAAGGTATTAATACCGGTATTAATACTAGTATTAATACCATTGCCAACCCTACATAAAACCAAAAAATTTCGGTTTGTTTTCTTTGTGGACTATAATGGATATGTTATAGCTTGTTTGAATTTATAATTGTAATTACAGATTACATGAAGATACTTTCAAGACATTTTTTCTGCAAAAAACAGCTGGTTCGCCAGAAAAACATTTCTAATGAGGAAAAAAATATTCCTATAGAACTGTGTGATGAAATTCTTCTGGACATATTTCTTTTAATTTCTAGAGAGCAGCTTGGCTTGAGCATTCAATTAGTATGTGAACGCTTCCACAAACTGGCTGATTTTTCTCACGTGCCTACCTATCACGTATTTCCGTTCTCCTCCATCAAAGGCAATTATTTTCGCAATTGGCGTGGAAAGTTGCGCAGAGTAGACGAATTTAAAAGTGTAAGCGGACGTCTTTTTTTATAATTACCGTACTAGGTCGGAATTTCGGTCCTTTGCCAACCCATTTCTCTAATAGGCGACCCTGGTCTTATATTTTTCCACTACCTTCTAACAAGGAAACCTGGCTTACTTGTTTTTACTCGCAAATTGGAGTTTGTACTCATCGGATAGCCAGTATATGACTTCAAATCAAATCTTTCGAGATCTCGGGCCCATAGGCCAAAAAGTTGGGATAAGAAGGCTCGTAAAATATTGAAGAACCACAAGGGCGACCAATGCATGTTTGAATTTAAATGAGGGCTTCATACACGCATTACCTAGCTTACAGGCATACTTGCACGGGCGCCGGCGTCGATTTTTCACAAACCCGGCGACCGGCGCCGGCGCCGACCTTGGTCGCCCGAGATTTTCGGAAAGGCGCCGACTTTGTCAAAATGCTTGTACCAACCAAATTTTTGAAAAATGTTTAAAAAATTTTCTTAAAATTTTTCAATATTTTTGAAATTTTCTTCTTAATTGAGTATTATTCAGATGAAATAATAAATTTTTTCAATATAATAACTCAATGTATAGACAAAAATACCGGAGCCTACTTTCATTCATTTATACCGTATATTCTCTATTAGAAGGCTCGGGCCTTCTATTTTTCAACCCTTAAAAAGTCGGAAAAAATTTGGGTCGATTTTGAGATTTTCGCGTGCTCAACCAAAATTTTAAAAGTGGAATCAGCTAAGCTCGTGCTAACTAAGAAAACGCGAAAAATAGATTTGTGAATTTCTTTTTCTAGGCTGATATATAGGTCCTCAAGGGAAGAGGGGGGCCTTCTATTAGAGAATATACGGTAAGTTGGATTTCTAAATTATCATTAGGCTATTAGCTATCCAAAAAGTTTATTAGCAATGGGTAAAATTTAAAAATTGAAGTGAAAAAATTAGTGTGCACCCAATGGTATTCGAACCTGCGACCTAAGCGATGCATATATAATGCCCCTTCAATATTTTTACTGGCCTTCTCATCTCCACTTTTTGGCCTATGGGCCCGAGATTTCAACATATTTGATTTAAAGTAGCATGCTTGCTATCAAATCAGACCGAACTCCAATTTGCGCGTGAAAAACAAGTTCGCGGGTTTTCTTGTAACGGATCTTATGAATAGAAGGGTCTTGTGTATATTTTCAACCATTTTGCTCCCAAAGAGCTGTGGAAAGTCGCAAAACTATAGTGTAGAAATATTTGGCTCTATGTGTGTTTGCCACGGTGCGTAGTCGTTTCTCCCCTTTGGACATTTTTTGGCATTCTAGCCTATGTTCTGTTTTCGCCACCTAGGCCTTATTTTGAGTCTTTTGTGGTTCCTGAGACATTTTTCAAGCCCGGCTAACATGCGCTGGCCTACCCTGAGCCTAACGCCTAAGCCTGAAATAAAAAAATTAGACCTAAGTGGCTAAAATAGAACATAGGGCAGAACGCCAAAAATGTCCAAAAAAGGGACAAACGGCCGTACGCTACGCTTTCGCCACAATCTTTTTGAGAGCCGAAAAAAAGATTTAAAAGATTTTTTCACATTTAGTTGTCATAAACCACTTAAGAAATGTAATTTGAAAGCTGAGTTTCTGCGCTTTCTAAAAGGCTGTAGAAGTCATGCATGTGTTCATAAAATATCTGAAAATTTGAAAGTTCGGATTCTCCATGAAATTTTGCTCCAGAATGAGATGGTCTTACAGTCAGGGCTTTCTAAGTTCAGTTTGGAGGTGTTACTGAAGTTGGAGACCAAGTAATACTGAGTTTCGCTTTAGTGTACACTTAAATTCTAAAAAGGTGTGCACTAAAGCGGGATTGACGGGTCCAATATAAAAACTGTCGTGTTGATCGAAAACGACTGGCAAAATCGGAATCCCTGCGATGTTCAGAACTAGACTGACGAATCAGAATTCAAAAATACTTCAAAATTGAAGTAAAAAAAAGTGTCGGACACTGGGCGGGAACGAACTTGAGGGGTATACACTGAAGCGCGACTCAACTGTACACACCAGGGCTGCGTCGGAATTTTTCGACACTTTTTCAAAACTGGGTATCTAAATTTTTGTAAAAGTGTCTTTTCGAAATTCTGTCTTTACTAATCGATAGACAATCAAAAGTTTCGAGGCACTTGTGGGGGTCAGAAATCGCTAATTGATTGTAAAAAACTGAGATATCGCCCTTCAAAGTCAAAAGTTCCGAAAAATCGGAAACCGGATTCGGATTTTGAACTTTTGACTTTGAAGGGTGATATCTCAGTTTTTTATAATTAATTACTGATTTCTGACCCCCACGAGTGCTTCGGAACTTTCAATTGTCTATCGATTAGTAAAAACAGAATTTCGAAAAGACACTTTTACAAAATTTAGATACCTAGTTCCAAAAAAGTGTCGCAAAGTTCCAACGCAGCCCTAGTACACACTAACGCCTTCAATTTTTTTTAATTCAATTTAGAACTATGGCCAATTCACACTGTATCGATCTCCAGAAAGAACCATATTCAATTTGAAAGAACTCGAGCATAAACCATCTCCACCAACTTATTTCCGTATACGCTATATTGAAATCAGGCGTTGTGAATTGAATGAGCGAATTTGGAGTTATTTGGCGAAATGGAAAAGTGCTTTTATTGGCAGTGAGCTAAACTTTTGAGGACTATAGACGCATGACCGGCAATATCATGGAGTTTAGAGATATGCTGCAAGAACGTTTCTTCCCTATATTCCATTCTTGCAAATCCTTCAAAAACTTCTGCTATGATATGATACGTAATGCTGAGATGAGGAACAGTGCGCTGCTTGGCTGACGTTTTTCCCAGCCCTTCTCAATTGTAATTATGTTGGACCCGGAATAAGACCGGGAATTCTGAATGCCAAAGATATTATCGGTTGGTTGCACCACAGACAAGTGCCCATACTCTGCCTGCACAATATGAGAAATACGACAATGAGACTAGAACCTCCGAATATGAGACTGTGGGCAGACTACTTTGTGTATCGCCAGATGACCTGTCAAATTCTCATTCTCACATGTCTAGCACCGTATTCAACGAAGTTATTGAGCTTGCAAAAGCAGTAAGTTATTAACAGGGACCCAAATTCTATGCACTAAAAAATGCGCATAAAATATGCGCTAAAAATGCTTAAATATGCGCTAAAAACGTAAATATGCAGTATATTTTTAGACTACACCTTTTAAATGTAGCGCATAACATTTGTGAAGAATCACTATATGTCGTAAAATTGCTCTAAAACATGCTTTTAAACGGTTTGGCAGCTTATACATGATTAAAAGATACTTTTGGATAATGCTAAATTTTTTGCAAAAAAATTGACCAAAATTTGACATATGGCTTTGCTGAAGCAAGGTGATTTAACCTAAGGGTTTAATTTATTTGACTTTAGGATTTAATTTATTTGACGTCCCATTTGACCTAGGATTTGAACACAGCTTAAAAAAACTTTCTGCTCCCATGAAGATGCCGCAGGATTTCAGTCAAAAAAGATTTTGAAAAGTGTTGACCGCCATTTACTAGCTAAGTTGCAAAAAAAATTTTGTAAAGCAATTTCGAGTACTCGACAACCCTACTCCTGCCACTTCTTCGCATCTTCTCGCAAATATAAACAATGTGCATTTTGCGATTTTCGAAATTAATATTTTTTACAAACCAAATCGGTGCTTGCACTGTTATTTTGCTACTTAACTGAAAATATGAATTGCACGGTACTGAAACGTTAGCTACCTCAATAAGGTTATTTAGTGAAAAAATCTCTTCCTTACACGCTTGACAATAAAGTGTCCTGGTTTTGGAAACTAAGAAATTTACTTATTTATACACAAAAGACGAGATTTGGCATGCTGCAACATCTTTTAACCCAAAAATTTCTGAGATTTTCTACAATATGCAGAAAATATGCGTCAAAATTGCAAAATATGCACTAAAAATGGAAAATATGCAAAACATGCTGCATAAAAGTACGAAAAAAGTACTCAAACAGGGCTAAAAGTGCGTTTTTGTGCATAACTATTGCTTGCATATCCGCAGAAAAATATGCATTTGCATAGAATTTGGGACCCTGCTAATAAAGAGTTTACGCATATTTCCGGGTCTGGGACATAAATTGGGTACTTTTTACTTAAATAAAAAAGGTAAAAATTTTTGGGAGAGGGGAGGTATTGGCTACTCGGACACGGACAAAATTTTCCCGCTCCAAAATTTGCCCGAACCGAAATTTGCGCGCGGCCATAATTTGCCCGCGGCCAAAATATCGTCCTACTGGTCAGCCAAAAGCTCCAGGAAAGCCAGGTCCACCCGGAAGACCGGGAAGCAATGGTTTGTGCAAAAAATTAGTAGGCTTAAACAATGCGAAATGATTCAGAGCAGCCGATTTTTTGTTGGATTAACATTTTTAGTTTAGTCTGTGGAAGCCCGTACGTGTCAAATACGTCTGGTCATTAAAATTTTGTGACCAATTTTTTCTGTAATTAAAACCGGTGCAGGATCAAAAATACCAAAGACAAAATACCCAATTACAAAATACCCAATGGTCAAAATAGCCAAGAGTGGTCTTTTGGTGGACTTTTGACGTCCTATTAATAACGGGTGCGACAAAAGTTCCCGGAAAACTTTGAGGCCAAATATTCATTGTGTTATCTTATCATTACGATTAGATTTTTTATACCGTTGTGTAGCCCTAATTTTCCTCTGTCGAATGGTATATCGAATGGATAAGATGGTCGAATGGATAAGTCGCTATTTGGCTCCAAACACTTGTCAGGTCATTTTGAGAAATTGACCAGCATTTTCATCATTTTAACTGGTCAAAATTTTAATTCTGAACTGTAAGATCTAGCAACATCTTACAACTCAGTTGTAGCGCAGCTCAAGAGCTACAAAATCCACTTTACAGAATAATTTTTGGAAATCTAAGTGTTGAGATATGGCTTTTGGAAAAATACACTTTCTGAAAAAATGGCCAAAATCTGAAAAAATTGGAATACCGTATTTCCTCTAATAACTCACCGGGTGAGTTATTTTTTGGATCGCTGAAAATCGGAAAAATTTGAGGTCGATCTCGAGATTTTGGGTGAAAATATTAAATTAAAAAACCAGAATCGGTAGAGCTCGTGGGAATTAAGAAAACGCAATAAATAGCTTTGCAAAATATTTGTTCTGAGCTGAGATATAGGCCTCAAGTTGAGGGGGTGAGTTATTAGAGCAGGGTGAGTTATTAGAGGAAATACGGTAACTTGGATTTTGGCCATTTTTTCAGAAAGTGTATTTTTCCAAAAAGCCATATCTCAACACTTAGATTTCCAAAAATTATTCTGTAAAGTGGATTTTGTAGCTCTTGAGCTGCGCTACAACTGAGTTGTAAGATGTTGCTAGATCTTACAGTTCAGAATTAAAATTTTGACCAGTTAAAATGATGAAAATGCTGGTCAATTTCTCAAATGACCTGACAAGTGTTTGGAGCCAAATAGCGACTTATCCATTCGACCATCTTATCCATTCGATATACCATTCGACAGAGGAAAATTAGGGCTACACAACGGTATAAAAATCTAATCATAATGATAAGATAACACAATGAATATTTGGCCTCAAAGTTTTCCCGGAACTTTTGTCGCACCCGTTATTATAATGGCATTTAGTGCATATAATACGCCTCAAAATAAAGTTTATGAGTTTTGTCTGACTTTAGGGGTAAGGCACTATTTGCAGGGCCAAGTCGAAAATCCTGAGTCAGGATCTGCAATGACGCTGCAAATCCTGACTCAGGATTTGCAGCGTCACTGCAAAAACACGAGTTTTGGAAAAGTACTCTAAATTTGCTTTGTCAAGGGTGCAAATCCAGACTAGTTTCGAAAGTACTCGAAATATGTGCCGTCGGCAATACATATTTAGGCGATTAGAGCAATCCCAAAAATCTGCAGTGTGCACGCTGCCAAATCATGATTTTGTAGATTTACTCGAGATTTGCTGCACGCTCACTGAAAAATTGTTCATATCGGAAAAACGCCTGAAATCACTGTTGGCGGTGCTTATCCTGAGTACTTCACTAACTGCTCTAAGTCTGTAGTGCGTGCGCTACAGATTTTGGTGTTTTCGGGGCTATTCATTTCGAAACACTGCAAAATAGTGCCTAAACCCCCCCCCCCCTAAAGTCAGACAAAACTCAAAAACTTTATTTTGAGGCGTATTATATTATATGTTGTGTATATTATGATAATAGCATATAGTGCACATTATCTGCACAATATGTATATTGGGTATTTTGTCTTTGGGTATTTTGATCCTGCACCATTAAAACTGTCTAAATATTATGTAACTCAACGAATTATTCAACATGTCCAAGATCATACTCGCACGGCCAAAAAAATCGGCGCCGGGCGCCGACCATGGCGCCGGTCTTTGAAAAAAAAAGGCGCCGGAAATCGGCGCCGGCGCCCTCTTTGTGAAAAATCGGCGCCAGGCTCCTTGTCAACCAAGAAAATCGGCGCCGGGCGCCATTGACAAAAAGTTGCGCCGGCGCGAAAAATGTGAAAAATTGGCGCCGCGCGCCAAGTAAAAACACAAGAAAAGTAGCTATGCAAATTATTTATTTAAATATTTTACATGTCAGTCAAATTAGAAGCGATCATAGGATGGCGAAAAAAAAAAATTATGACTCGAAATTTCCTACGCGCCTTCGGCGCGGCGAGCTCAAAAAATAAAAGCCCTCCCCCCCCTCTAATACAAACCCCCCCCCCTCTAATATAAGCCCCCCCCCCTAGAGGGCATCCATAAAATAGAAGCCCCGGGGCTTCAATTAGAGGAAATACGGTATTTACTTATCCTCTAAGTTTATATGAATGGAGGCTGTCTATTACCGTATTTTCTCTAATAGAAGCCCGGGGCTTCTATTTTTCCATCACCAAGAAATAAACCAAGAAATTAAAATTAGCTCAAAATTCAAAATTTTGATTATCTTATCAAAAAATCAAAACGCAAAGCAAAAGTCCAACCTAAATACCACAGATATCTAACAAACTTTTTCATTTGACTTAGAATTCACTCAATGGAAGACATTACGCATCTAACTGACAGACTTGATCGAGCAGTCATTACAACAAGTATTTAACATCGCATTATTTCCAAATAAATTTTTCTTGATTTTCAGACAAGCGACCTGCATATGTAATGTACGGAATACTTGCCTGCCTAACCAGAAGAGAGTTGATCAAAATTAGCTGTGCTAGCAATCTACTTTTGCAATTTATTGCCAAACACTTCCTAAGCCATCCGTTTATAATGCTGCACATACTGGATGTCCAATTAAACAACAATAGCAACTATGTTTGCCAGCACGTTAAAGGAGTCAACGACTTTGTATTAAGGATTTTCCAATGAGTTTTGCACACAAATACTTGCGATTCAAATCCAGCCACATTATTTTTCGGTCATTAGAGGGGTCCTTGAATTCGTACAGCAGATCAAGCACCTTTGGGCTGGTCAAAGCTTGAGTATTTTGTTTAAAAACTCTATTCCAAAATGTGACCAAGACCAATTTTATGTGCCATTGTTCAAATGCTTGTTGGATAGCTCGAGCTACATAGAAAAGCTGGTCCTATCTAAATTAGGCGCAAAACTGGAAATAGAAAATCACTGTTTGATGCAGCTCCTATCTCTTAACTGCAAAAAAGTTGAGCTGCGTAGACTTTCAATTGAACCAAATGATATTTCTGAGTTTTTGCACACTACTAGTAGTTTTCAAGACACTAAAAACTTAAGCATCTGCCAGAGTGAAATCAACCCACAGCAAATACATATAATACTTCAAATGATCACAGAGGTTAGTTGTTGCATATTTTGGGTTGGTGCATAAAGAGACGCATCTTTAAATGACCATAATTGTTGATGACAATTAGAATTTGACAAATTCAAATGCGCTTCTCTTTCGTCTCGCACTGTACTTTTTTAGTACTTTTTTCTTATTTCGAACGACTCAAAAGAGTACAGTGAGAGACGAAAGAGAAAGGGTATGGGAAAAAAGGGAGTTGCTAAAAGGTAGTCAGCAAAAAGGAGTGAGCAAGAAGGGAGGGGCAAACCTTCTTTTTGGAGCTAATTTACGTCTTTTTGCAGCTGATTCACGTTTTTCTGCAGTTGATTTATTTTTCTGTCCAAGACCAACCAAATTTTGCCATATTTTGCGAGAACTCAAATTTTTTAGTCAGAAAATAACTTGGATTGGTCAAAATCCCACCCGGAATGGCCAGAAGCCCCTGAAAGTTGGTTTTTTGAGGGTTTACTAAAAATCGGTGAACTTTTTGCGAAAATTCGATTGAGCAGATCAGGACCAGGTCCGATCGGCTGAATCGCTCAGAATTCCACCCTGAACCACTAAAAACCACCATTAACCTGGAATTCTGAGCGATTCAGCCGATCGGACCGCAGCCCTAAGCCAAACTGGCTTGCAGTGTAGCCTCGATATAGTGTATATTTTTCCTATCCCCGCGAGCTACACTGTATCGAGAGTGGACTGTAAATAAAAACCTTTTAAATCCTTTTGCTCTCGACACGAAAGATGCAGTCAGGGTTTTTTTATTTTATTTATTTTTGCGATCTTTTTATTTTGTGAATGACCGATTCTAAAATGACCGATATTTCCGGGTAGTGTGAAATGGTCAATTGTTCCCGGCATATGTAAAATAACCGATCTTAATAGCCCATAGAAAATAAAACCACATATCACATGTATTTATTGTACGATAAACAACCAAGCAGCAAAAACAAATCAAACAAATCAAACAAAATCGAACAAAATCAAACGTCATTATTTTCCTCCTCGGGTTCGTGTTCTACCTCCTTGAGTTTGACTGCGTCTGGTTGAGTGTATGGCACGGGTTGTAGCTTCTTCAGATTGGCTTTGATGAGAATCAGCATCTCCGCCGTTTTTCCGTTAAGGCTAAATTGATGTCCTTTTAACTTGTTTTAACAGACTTTTAAAAAGTGCACTTTTTATCTTCACTTTTGCTCGCCTTCGATTGTAATGACGTCGAAGAACTTCCAGATACTCGCTGTATGACGCGGCATTGCTTCTAAAACATTAAAATTGATGAATGCAAAACAGTATAGCAAACAACATTGAAAACAATAAATTACAAAAACGAAAACTAGCAACCTGATAGCAACAATCTACATCTAGAAATGACTTAGAAATACATTTCACAATAGGATCCCACAATACGTCTAGACAATCTTTTACTTACAAACGGACAATACTTTTTTTTTGGCGCAGAAACACTTTTTTTTGGCGCGAATCCACTTTTTTGGCGGAAATTTTTGTTTTGCGTAATTAGATTGAAAATTTTGAACTTTTTCAAAAAGTTTAATGTCATCGTGTAGCCCTGCTATTCTAATTTCTGATAAGGCATCATTTATTGCATTGTCTTGAAAAAATGTGATACAAAAAGGTAAAAGTATGAACCTAATTGTTTCTCTCATTTGGTTCATACTTTTACCTTTTTGTATCACATTTTTTCAAGACAATGCAATAAATAATACCTCATCAGAAACTAGAAGAGCAGTGCTACATGATGACGTTGAAACTTTTCAAAAAAGTTGAAAATTTTCAATCTAATTACGCAAAACGAAAATTTCCGCCAAAAAAGACCAAAGAAGACCAACAGCCAAAGACCAGCACACTACACATTGCAGTGGATTGGTGTGAAAAAAATCAAGGAAACCGAAAAAGGTAGGCTCAGAGAAAAAAACGGCTGTACGAACTTTCGTAACAAGACAATTTCGTAAGAGCGAAGTTTCGTAAGAGCGAACTTTCGTAAGAAACATTTTCGTAAGAAACAGTTTCGTAACAGCGAAAATCGTAAGAAAATTTTTCGTAACAGCGAATTTTCGTAACGAATTTCTTTCGTAAGAGGAAATAATCGAAATTTTTTTCACTCTTATTCAATTTTTCTAATTCAGGATTTCATCTGATTCATTTGTTTTGGCCTTTCTGTCACTGTTTGACACTTCGAACAGTTAATTATATGACTATTAACTGTATGAGCACAAAAGTTGGTAAGCATAGGTCATATGACTGAAAATTTCGATAATTAGCTGACCCCGGATTTTTCATCCATTAGGAGACCAGCAGAAATACCCAAAGCATGTTGAGAAACTCCGAGCTAGAATTCATATATTATATACTACACATAGCTATTACCCATTAGTGGCATGTATGGTGCAGTAGTTAAGTTGATGGAATGAATTTTTTTCACCAGTGGTTCGATTCCACCCTCTGACTGTTTCATTTTTTTCTTGACTATATTTGGTCAAAACATCACAGAAGCTATAAGAAACATCAAAGGAGGATCAAAAAGCAAAAAAAGCAACTTAACATATCACTAATGTTACTGAAAACCGCGTTACGAAAAAGCTTGTTACGAGAATTCGTTGTTACGAAAAACTTTCTTACGAAAATTCGCTCTTACGAAAAAAAATTCTTACGAAAATTCGCTTTTACGAAAATTTGCTCTTACGAAATTGTCTTCTTACGAAAGTTCGTACAGCCAAAAAAACTCTATGGAGGCGGTGGTGCACTTGGGCCTTTAGGTTTGGATACTATCCAAGTGGGTTAATGTAGATTCAATGTGGATGAATTCACCTGTGGATGAATTCACCGCCGCTTAGTGGTTCGCGACACTGAATTGAATCAATGAGCGAAACTTAACAAAATGACGCGAATATCATACGCGACGAAATTATGGCCGCGACGAAATTTCGGGCCGACGAATTTTTGGTCGACGAAATTATGTCATGTACCCTATCCAGGCGGTCAATTGTCCTGCTCCCGAAATTTAGCCTAAAGTAATAATAACACTGAGTGGTTAAACCTTGTGGTTAAACCTTGGTAAAACCATGTGCACTACTTCTCTGTTCTTTATTTCAATTGAATACAACACCAAGAACATTTGCTGAACAACAACAAAGTAGAAAAACAAATATATTCGCACAAAAGTTTTGGACAATGGATTGATTGAGCGAGCCTTCGTTACCACCGACACCATCATCGACAGAGACATTGTGCTGGTTTGCATCCACATTAAGGAACTTTGATTGTAGCCAACTTCAGTAACTGCTAAACCTATAAAACCGTTGATGATAATCCAACTAAAACCGACAACACATTACAAAGAAAAACAATTTCTAGTTCATAATCAGTCTTGGCCACGCCTGGATTTTATCAACCGCCACATTAACCATCAACCGGTTGATTGATTTCCGGTTAATTGATTTCCGGTTGATCAACCGGTTGATTCGGATTTTCAGTAAACAACCGCCACATCGACTATCCACCGGTGATTGGTCCTTGGTTGATCAACCGGTTGATCAAACGGTCAACTAATAGGTTAATTTCGGTAAATTTTTCGGTCTTTTCCACGGGTTGATCAACCGGTTGATAAAAAATTTCGGTAACCAACCGCCACGGCTAAATTTACCTATATACCTCTACCACTCAATTAATCCTGACCCCCACCAGAAAATTAGCTTGGGGGACCAAGGCGAAAAAATTTTTAATTTGAAATTTTTTACTTTGAAATCTAAAAAAAACAGGTCTCAAAAACAATATATTTGCAATTTTTAATTATTTTTATGCAAAAAAATTATTGGTATTGAAACATGGAAAAATTTTGCTTTGGTCCTCCAAGCTGATTGGTGGTGCGCTGATGGGGGTCAAGGTTAATTGAAATTATGGCCGTGACGAAATTTTGGGCCGACGAATTTATGGTCCGACGAAATTATGTCACGTAATCTGTCCAGGCGGTCAATTGTCCTGCTCCTAAAATTTAGCCCAAAGTAATACTAAAATTGAGTGGTTAAATGTTGTTGTGCACTACTTCTCTGTTCTTTATTTTTCTATTGACTACAACACCAAGAGCATTTGCTGAACAATAACAAAGCAGAAAAACAAATACCAAATTCGAATCAGTTGAGATCTTATAAAAATAATTTTTGTGAGCTGAGATATCCACTAAAGTAGATGAGTGGTGCAAAATTTCTGTCTGATGTGCCCACAATATCAATATCTCAGCCCATAATAATTATTTTGATCATATCTGAACGGATTCGGATTGAAGAAGAGATTTTGGTATTAGGGAAGACTTTCGGAAAACTTTTACTGTCAAAATTGTCGATTTTCAATTAAAATTTCAAAAAGTTTGTTCAAAAAGTGTCGCTAAACGATATTTCACCTTATTATTGACAAAATGTGTGTGGTCCCGCGCGCATTCAAATCTTTCAAATTGCCATGATAAGGAAGAGAAAGGGTCTTTTAACCTTGACCTTCACCAGAAAATTAGCTTGGGAGACCAAGGCAAAATAAATATTCATTTAAAATTTTACTTTGAAATCTAAAAAAACAGGTCTCAAACACAATATATTTACAATTTTTAATTATTTTTATGCAAAAAAATTATTGGTATTGAAACATGGAAAAAATTTTGCTTTGGTCCCCCAAGCTGATTTGCTAGTGGGGTCAAGGTTAATTGAGTGGTAGGGGTAAAGGTAAAGTGCTCCACCACCACATCCACCATCAACTAGTTGATTGTTTTCTGGTTGATCAACCGGTTGTTTGGGATTTTTTGCTTATCAACCGCCACATAAAACATTCACCGGTCGATTAATTTCTGGTTGATCAACCGGTTGAGAAAAGTGATCAAATGGTGGCTCACCGGCAAATCAACCGGTTGATAACGCCGGTCAATTAGCCTAGACTGTCCATAATTTTTATAATAGACACACTAAAGCTGAATTTACAATGAGGAGGCTGTTTGCGGATGCTAAATCAATCATTACAGTCAGAAATGGCCGGACCTTTTTCTTAAAAATTTCAAAGAATTTCTTCATTTCCATCTTTTAACTCAGATTCAAGGCTACCAAATGAGGTTTCATGAAGTAGATGTTGTTTAAAAAATGTTGTTTAAAAATGTTTCTTAAAAAAGTAGGAAAGACGTAAAAATGAAATATTTGTTTACTTTAAGTGGTATTTGCTAATGACGCATCCTATTTGATAAAGACGATTTTTTCAGAATTTCAAAAAGGCCACTTCTGCATGCCCATACACACTTTGGATTGAGAGCGATGACGAAGAATGGAAGAATAATATTTCAGAAGAGCTTGAAAACAGACGAACCTCAGAATATTTAAAAATATACAAAGGGAAAGATAAGATTAAAATTGAAAGAGGGAAAATGTGATAAAATATTTCTCAATGTTTTCTGTGCTGTCAAAGCTCGATATTACAAACTTTTGGAAACTGAAGAAAAAATTTATGTCGAGTGTTTGCTATGTTACAGGTATTTTAACCAGAAATTGAAAAATCGGCGCTACTGTAATATACACCCCCGAAAAACCGACTTTTTAGGAATGGTCAAAAACCATTTTTGTATATAACCGAAGAGGTCCGATTTTGGGGGAAGGGGAGGGGGTGGTGCTGTTACCGAGTAGGTCCGATTTTTAGGGGGGGGGAGGTGGATGTATTACCGAGTAGCGTCGAAAATTTATTTAAATGGTAGGAGATTCTTCACAAGACAAAACATATTAATTTGAAAAGTCTAGCGATATCTAGGCATTGCCTCTGTACTATCATCTAAGTACCTAAGTACAACAAATTTGAGCACCACCTGGACGCCTAATGACTCATTTCACAATGCATTCTCAATCCTCAACCTTGGCAAAATGTTTTTTGAATTTTTCAAAGTAATAGCTTCAAGATTTTTTAGCAAGCTTGGTGTCATATTGAAGCTCAGATCCAGGGCTATTGTCTGACACCAAACTTGCCGAACGCGAAGATGAAAGTCATATATGAAAGTACGTTCATCCTCAACAGGTCCTCAACATTGAGGATCATGTTGAGGATTATATTGAAGATTACTAACTTTTATCCACAATTTTTATTTTCGTCTTCTGCAAGTTTGGTATCAAAAGATACTCCTGGATCTCAACTTCAATATGACATCATATATATCAATAGAAATTGATGTTATCTTGCTGATCAAGGCTGAAAAAACTTCGCCAAGGTTGAAGATTGGATATGCATTGTATGAGAGGCCTAAAAGGCATAAAACTAGTATTTGGCCGCAGGTTGGGTGTCGTCCTAAAAGAAGGAGGGAGGTTATTTTCGATCACCTCTCAGGCGGACACGGACAAAACGCCACAACGCCGAAATGCCCCAACAGGCCAGAACGCCCCGAATAAATAAAAGGGGATAAAATGCGCCAAATCGAGAAAAAGGAAAAAGCGCCCCAGATCGAATAAAAGGGACGAAACGCCCCAAATCGAGCAAAAGGGACGAAACCCCCTGAATCCCTAAATAAGAAGACAAATTGCTCTGAATGGATTAGGTACAGGCATGGGCGTAGGCAGGGGACCTTAGGGGCTATAGCCCTATTTGAAAAAAAATTGTTAATTAAAAAAAATTTCTGCTGGTCGAGAAGTTTTTTATGGTGATTGATAAGGACAAATCTTTTTTCTGGAGCAAAAAGACTTTTATTTGGCTCAAAAAGACTTTTTTTGGGTCAAAAAAGACTTTTTTTGTGTCAAAAAAAACTTTTTTTTGAAGCAAATTCGCTTTTTTGGTGCAAATTTTTTTAGTTGTAATTCTGCATTCCCTTTCATTTTTCTAACGGGCGACGGTAAATTCATCTACAGTAAATTCATTTTGTCGGTTTCTCTGTCACGCTTTAAATGTCTGTCACACTTTTTTGTGTGAAAATAAGTGACACAAAGAAAAAAGTGACACACCAAAAAGAAGTGACACACATTAAAAGTGTGACGCACATTAAAAGTGTGACGCACACACACTTTTTAAGTGTGACACACAAAAAAATGTGGTACCCAGGTAGTGTTACTCGGGTGGTGCTACCTAGATAGTGTCCCCAGGTGGAGGATTTCAAGCGGTGGTATCCAAGTTCTCAGGTGGTGTTACCCAGGTACTCAGGTGGTGCTACCCAGGTAGCATTCCATAAGTTTTCTTGAATTATGATTAAAAGTCTCCTAAGCTATTTTTTCATCCTGAAAACAATAAAAATGTTGTTTTCTCACACTTTCTCACATGACAAAATCAATTTTTTGAGAATTTTTTTGACTAAAATTTGACTTTTTGCCTTGGAGGACCAGGGTAAATCAAGATTTTGGTCAAATTTGAGTCAAAATTTTTGCTTTTCGAAAAATCATATTTTATACAGAAAATTATCAGAAAACAACGTTTTTTCGCTTTTAAAAAAAAAAGTTACTTATATGACGTTTAAAAAAGATCTAAGAAAAATTATAAAATGCACCCCCCCCCCGGACTAAATAAGTTCCGGAGTACTCAGTTGGAGAATTTCAGGTAGTGGTACTTATATGGTACACCCAGGTGATGGCACTCAGGTAGGGGTACTCAGGTGATGGTACCCAGGTGCTCACGTGGTGGTACCAAGGTAATTTACAGGGATGGAGTACCTGAGTGAATGTAGTCAGATGGAGATACTCAGGTGGTGGTACTCAACCACGACCTACGTGGTGGTTTTTTTTTTAGATGTTGTTTAAGGCGCCAGATGGCGCCTGTTCGTCTAGTCTGCAGTAAATTCATCTACAGTAAATTCATCTACAAGTAAATTCATCCACAAGGTTCAATTCCTGTGGAGGTGGTCCATTTTATCAGAATGTTCGAATCCTAGAGGTCATGAATCATTTTTTGTACTCTTGGCACCTTAAAGTTCCAAACCCAAAATTCGGGTGGGTATCTTCGGGTAGGTGGATCACCACCTCGACGACCTGAAAAAAGTTAATCAAATTAGAAAAAAATTAGTCCTATAATACGCAAAATATTATGAGAAATTATGTTTGATAGGACAAAGATTGCTATGGGAAAACCTGTTTGACAGGACCAAAAGTGCATTTTTACCCACCCCGACCGCAGAAGATGGGGTAGGTACCACCTGGTCAGGTGGATCTCCACCTGGATGGTCTGAAAAATAATTTTTTTGGAATATATAAGAAAAACTGCATTTTTCTGACTTAAATTTGCGAAAATAATTGGATTTGTTATTACCTAAATTGAGATTCCCCTACGTGGAGCGAAATGCCTTAGGTATTCTTCGGTTAGGTGGATCCACCTGGTTGCCCAATAAAAATGAAACTCCGCCAAAGTAAAAAACAACCCACTTTTCTCGTGTGTGGGGTCATGTTTAACAGGTGGTTCTCAGGTATAGGAGTCCGGGTGGCTCCAAATGTATATTTGGTCCTGTCAAACAGAATTGCTAGCAAGGTTTAACATATATCTAAATTTAAATAAAAATCTTTTTTAGGCCAGCCAGGTGGATATCCACATATCCCCGGTACGTGACATTTCGATGCCGGGCCGTTTCGATGCCGCGGCCGTTTCGATGCCGGCCATTTCGATGCCGGCCGTTTCGATGCCGGCCGTTTCGATGCCGCCCATTTCGATGCCGGCCGTTTCGATGCCGCACCAAACTGCTTCCGTTAAGAGAAAATAATTTTCTCTCGCAACGAGAAAATGTTTTTGCTACCGGGCCTTTACTTTTGCTACGTGACAATCCCAACATGGACAACCCTATATAGGAATAAGGAATAGTTAGCGTGTGGCATAGTGGGACGATCGCAAGAACGACCTGCGACTCGCTACAGATTGAATTTTCTATTGTTATGTGGGTACAGATTGTTGTACCAGACCAATTGTTGGCCGCTTCGCGGCCAAGAACAGCACACTCCACATTGCAAGGGATAGGGGAACATGTAGTACATGTTTTTGGGTGAAATGGACAAAAAAGTTAAAGTGTAGCGAGTCGCAAAAAGTGTAGCGAGTCACAACTGTAGCGAGTCGAAGTTTTACCGATCGCAAAAGCAAACTACAATAAAATTAAAAATTAATTATTGAATCCTGCACGTTACTAAGTACAAAATTTTATCGACAAACGGGAAGAAAAAGATAACCATAACATTTGACAACAACTTATTGATCCATGATGAAATTATGGGCCAAGCCTCTCAAATACTCAAGAAGATTCTTTTGCCCAAATAGCCTCACCAATGCTAGAATTCGGATGTCCGCCTCTTGATAGATTCTTTTTTTCTTTGGCGCTGGATGACCCATGATGCATGCTCGTAGCTGTGGTCACTTAACTTAACTAATCCTAGGGGGTGTACTAAAAACATTGGTGACTAACACCACCCTAAAAAATCATTTTCTCGATGCGATATAAAATTATTTTCTTTTAGCGGAACAAGTTTGGTGCGGCATCGAAACGGCCGCGGCATCGAAACGGCGCGGCATCGAAATGGGCGTGTCCGACATATCCCAAGGTACCGCCTCGGATTTCGGGGTTCAGGGTTCCCTGCAACTAAGGCCTTGCCCAAGTTTGTAAAAGGACTATAAAAGTGGCTTTCAGACGCAGTTTCCAACAAATCGATTATAATAACAACTCTAATATTTTCCCCACTTTGTCTCCTATTCGCTCAATCCGAATCTCATCACATAAATTATTGAACCAAATGAAAACAATCGAGAAGCTTTATAAATCTGGTTTATGAAACTACATTTTAGATTCTCAAATTCTTGACAAGGCTGAAGATGCTAGAGTTGGCCTGCCACTTTTCTGTCTTCTTTTTAATGGTTTTGCTGTGACATCTGGAGGATAAGAAAATAGCCCGTTCATGCACATAACCATCAAGCTGTGCTTGCAATGCCGTTTTTTCACACCATCAAAGAAGTTGCACACATAAGAATTCGGCCATATTGTGGAAGGCTGAATGATGCGAATTGTAGATTTAAATTCCTGAAAAAGCAATGTGTCTCTTAATGAAGAGCAAGAATTTACAAACCAAGTATCGCTTCCAAGATACATAGCTGTTATTTATGAGCTCCAGATACACTGTAGTCTTTATCTCTCTTATATTGCGTCAGAGCTGATATATGCACTTCTGATGGCTCATTTATAAACGTTGTCGTTGTTGTCGTCGTTGGTGTTGTCGTTGGAATATTTTTTATAAAACCGTTTTCTTCGCCAACGACGACGACAACGACATTGACGACCTATTTATAAAAAATCCAACGACAAAGCCAACGACAACGACGACGCCAACGACGACGAAATTTTTTATATTCTAAATCGGACAAATTTCGCATTTTGAGTCGAGATTTCGAAGGAAAACGTGTGGACAATATAGTTCATCTTCAAAATTATGACTCAAAATGCAAAATTTTTCCAATTCGGAATAAAATATTTTGTTGTCGTTGGCGTTGTCGTTGGATTCTTTAAATAGGTCGTCGTTGTCGTTTCACTCATACCCAAGTGTTGTTTAAGTTGATATGCGTCATAATAGAGTTCACGCCTAATTTTCGGAACAGCAGCTTGCTCCTAAGTGATTTAGTAATAAACACACGAAACTTTTAACATAAGTAATTTTTACGTACTTCTTGCTCGGGACTATTACTCCATTTTTCAAGCGTAGACTCAATTGTTTCCACAAAATCACCAAGACCTAGCTTTTCGCGAATGGTTATTTTCTTGAGCACAGCATTCCGACTTTTAAGACCATTATTTGTAGAGGCATAGGTGGAAAAAACTTCATACCAGGAGTCTAGCTGAGAATTGATCCAGATTTTGAAGAAGTAGTCACATATTTTATTTGCTTTGACTTGTCTCATCCCATTCTATTTCATGGGTGAAAAAGCTATGGCACAGGTTACGAACAAGCACCCCACTCGAGTGAAGAACAAGCACCCCAAAAAACAGCTTGGTCCCCCTGTTGATTTTTTTTTTAATTTATAAAATCAACAGGGGGGACCAAGCTGATTTTGGGGTGCTTGTTCTTTACTCGAGTGGGGTGCTTGTTCTTAACCTTGGCCAAAGCTATAAAGTGCAAAAACAGTATAAATATTTGAGAGCATGAAAAAGTGCAAACCTCTCAGAAATTCTGGGTAAGAGGATGCTTTTTGCAATGCTGAAAAATCTGTCGTCAATGCAGCTTTAATGTCCGCGAGGATTTTCGGTCGCAGTTTCTTTATCAAGTTCATCTTCACGTGCGCGTAGCACATCGCTCATTTTGCATTGGGCCATATTTTCCATGCAGCTAAAAGGCAATAGATAAACGAAATGAGTTTTAGAAAAAACGAACCAGAACTTATTGTGTTGTCCCCACCGCCGATCAGCACTTCTGGATGGCACCCACCAATTTTGATCGCTTCAAAGAATTTATCATAGCAAAAGCTGTTTTCATTTAAACAGAGAGCAAGATATGTGCAGAAGAATGTTCGCTCAGCATCACTGAATCCGCACACCTGAACAAATTTCAGCTCATACAGCCAAAACGATTATTAATCTACCATCACAGGAAAACATAGGCAGTTAAGTTTGTGGTTATATCGACCTTTCTCGATTTCAATTAGCCTGCAATCTTTGCAACTTTGGCGTCGTCCAGACCAAACAGAATTGTTTAACTTGATCGAACACCGCTGATTCAAATGCTACAACAGCCTGGTTTTCATCCCATGGGAACTACATTTATTTGGATTACCTGAGCATTTACGCGTTATACTTACCATAGTGTGTTGATGGCGTATGCTTCTAAATCTTCCATTGAAGCCATTTTCTCCTCCATTTTTTGATGTTTGCAGTACTTCCAGTCATTAATTTGTTTCTATGAAGGAAGACGCCATTTCTCTGACTAAACTGTCAAATGTATACTTTGTAATGCAAAAAATGAAAAGCACCTGGAGATGCCCTTGAATAATCAACGGACTCGATTTCTTGTATGCTTCCATGACAGCTTGCTTGCATGGCTTAGCCTAGCTAATCCGACCTCTTCATGCTTGTGATTTCCTTCACTTTGCTCAACAATGACGATCTTGGAGCTATGCGGAAATCGGACACGTAGCTTTTTGGGCACCTGTAGTTTTTCTTCCTGTTATACTGGCACACATAGTTCTTGTCTTGAGAGCTTGAAGATCCTTTACACCTACCCTAAAAACAACGTTCATAGCATGACGATAAAATATCAAATAAAAACGTACGACTTCCAGTTGGTCTTCTCTATATCGAACCAAAGCTTAAACTCTGCATCGGAGTCAAAACAACAAGCCTCTTCGTAACTGTCGCTTTTCCTCTTTTCATCGAACTTGCCTCCACTAATTCGAGCTAATTTGAGAAGACGACATGGCTGAAAAGACTATAATGAGTCAAGGAACTAGCATAGTTAACAGAGAAAACCATATTAGCTTTAAAAATCCGTAAATCAGCGGCAGAAAGACGGAAATCAGCAGCGAAAAGGCGCGTGAATCAGGTGCGAAAAAAGATCACCTGCAAAAAATGTAAATCACCTGCAAAAAAACGTAAATCAGCTGCAAAAAGACGTGAATCAGCTGCAAGACCAAATCAGCTGCAAAAAAACGTGAATCAGCAGCAAAAAAAGGTTTGCCCGCTGAAAGTTAGACGACTAAGAACAGCCAAAAAAACCAGCCGAAAATTTAGCCTAATTTTAGTCATTTTGGCGGTTTTGACATCCATGAAGTCTTCATATGCTGTCGTTTCGAAATTCGGATTCTCGCGTGGCAGAGCACTGCCTCAGTCGCACCGCTACATCTCATCCATCGATGATTAGCTTGGCTAAACATCGATGTGACCAAGTGATCAGGAAGCCGAGAGTCCGGAGAGGATTTGACGTTCGATATTCAGAAGACTTGGAGATTGCTGAACCTTCAGAAGAAAAGGAAGAAATTTCGAAGAAAACAAGGTCAGTTCGAGAAGCTCTGCAAGGTGGTCAGGATATTCTCGGTAACAAGTTCAGAAGGTTTCCATCTCTAATCGTCTAGTCAGTTCGCCTTGCTGCATTGTGATTGCCGAGAGGTATGTCTTTTCGAGCATGACTGTAATCAATTCTTGTTTTCAGCATTATGAGGGCTGAGCTCTGCGCCACTCTTCACTATGGTTACATGGCTTCTAAGAAGAACTGGAGATGAATCCCGATCACTCGATCACTAAGTTTGTCATTTGGTCGTGTATACTCTTTACATTATTTTTGCAGGGCTCTGTGCGAGCGCGTTGAAAAGAATGAGGATGACAAGACAATCAAGGATTTGGTCACGCTTCTCTTCGAAACTGCACTTTTGACATCCGGATTCTCGCTGGAAGAGCCTCAGTCGCACGCTAATCGCATCCGTCGCATGATTAAGCTTGGACGAAACATCGATGATGACGAAATGGATCAGCAAGCTGAAGAGTCTACGGTTGAGCCGGCTGTGGACCAGAAGCAAGCCGAAGAGGAAGTCTCTCGCATGGAAGAGGTCGATTAAAAGTCTCTTGGTTGACCGTATTTTTGACCTGTTGCTCCGTTAAAAATAAAATTTGTAGTTGAAAGTCTTGTGCTTTAATAGGTCAAATTTTTTGTTCATGGGCTAGAACTCTTTTCTTGTTTTTCATCGCTCGGCTAATCCCTTTTTACAACAAGCTTAGTTTTTGCCATTTCGGTTGAGATCCTCGCCAATCGGCGATGAGGCCAGCGATTTTTTGTTTGGATCCGAGTCTTTTGTGCTCTTAGTTGTGGTTCATAGCTACAGTTTGAATATGAAAATGTGTTATCTAAGTATGCCAAATTATACTTTTCAAAATCATTTTCGGGAGTGTCCTTTTTGGAAGAGTGGGGGGTGCATTTTTCGATTTTTCGTAAATCAAGCTTGAACGTCTCTTAAGTGATTTTAATAATCTTAAACGATAAAAAGCTGTTTTTACGGCACTATTTCATATAAAAAGTCATTTTTGAAGAAAAAAATCTTTGACCGAAATTTTGCTTTTTGCCTTGAGGGATCAAGGTAAATTACCTAGCATTATAGTATTTTACAAAAATAAGGGAATACGGCGCTAGTATAGAAGCCCCCCCCCTAAAATCTGGCACTCCCAAATTCGATGTAACTACCCTTTCAAGTAACAAGTTTAGGCTAAGCCCTTAGGCTCTGGGATAGGCCAGCGTACGGAAGTTGTGACTAATAAATGTGTTACGTACTTTTTCCGGGTCTCGGGGGGGGGGGCATTTTATATTAGGGTTGGGAATAATTTTTGAGAAATAAAATCAAGATTGGGTTTAAAACACAATGCCACAAACATCTCTTTTGCATTAAGAAGGATTAGCCATATTAGATGAATTACACCTAAATGGGTACTTTTAATGGGTACTTAAATGGGTACTTTTCTCCGCAGACATTTTCTGTGGGAATAGATAACTGGCTGGGAGGCCGATGAGCACTACCAAACTCACACCTTAAAAACAACAGGTGATTAATAATTTTTGTTGGGGAGAAAAGTTTCATGGAAAATGATAAATTGATTATTTGCTTTACAGAATGTTAGTTTTGCAAAAATACGGTTGGACCTTTTTCAAAATAGGGGCGAAGAACTTGAAAACCCACTGAAAAGTCAGTAAATTTCCGGGTCGATCTCAAAAGTTTTTAGATGCATTACCAAAATTGAAATTGCGTGGTCGTTGGATGCGGAACTGAGTCACAAATTGTCACCGACAACGGATGTGAGACTGAGTGCGGGATTTAGCGTTCTATGCCTAGCACTCTATACTATTCAATCTATTAAAAAGGCTCTTTTGGTTTGCTCAACCACCCCTCCCTTTATAAAGCAGTATGAATAAAAGAGGGTCTAAAAATCAGACAAAAATCAAAAAATTCTGTTAGTATCATTTTGTAGTTAATATAAAGGCCTCAAAATATGCCGTTGACAAGCAAAATTTAACTGAAAATTTTTAAACAACCAAAAGAGCTTCAGAAAAACTCACTTTTTCCTAGTACCAAATACTTCTTTCTAGTGCCGAGATTGAACTTGTATAGAGTTTTTTAAATTAGGGTTTTTTTTGTTGATACGTGTGGCGTGCTGCCCTGAATCTCCTAGCAAATTTATTACATAATTGGGTACTTTTCCCAAACTTAAAAAAATGGTTCACAGAATATACACCCTTTTGAAAAATGAATACCGTATTTTCTCTAATTATAGACCCGTCTCTAATTATAGACCCCCCTCAGCTTTGAGGGTCTGTATCTCAGCGCAGAATGAAAATTTTGCAAATATCTTTTTGCGTTTTCTTAGCTCCCACGAGCTCTGCTGATTCCACTTTTTATATTTTGATGTTGAGCACCCGAAAATCTCGAGATCGACATCAAATTTTTCCAGAAAATACGGTTAATAATTATCCTCAAGACCAACCTAAAGTAGCATAACTATAAGGTGAGATCCTGGCCAAAGTGGAGGATCCTTCAGTGCCAAAATGCATTTCCGGGTCTTTTTGTTGAAAATACCTTTCCTGTACTGGTGAATACATCAACTGCTCTATGGTGAATAGTCCACACAGCCTAGGCTGGTGTCATTGGTGGAATCAGTGAGCACATAGTCGGCGTAAGGCTTGTCTATATTGTTAGAAACATAGCAACTGAGCATGAACAAGCCTGCGCCAATCAAGCCCGCAAAAGCACCATGCTTGTTGGACTGCGGGAAGAAGATGCCAAGAAAGAATAGTCTGTAACACAAGAAATTGGTGAAAAATACTGTTTTAGGACCGCAAGTACTAAAAAATGACCGCAAATCTGAATTTTAATTGATTAGGAGTGCTTCGGCAGTCATTTCGAAATTATTTTTGCCCTATTTATTACAGAAGAGTTGATTTAGTGTGGTTTAAAAAATTCAAAAAGGTAGAAGTTAAAATCTAAAAAAAGTTATAGCCAGTTGAAAGTAGCCAAAAACGACAGAAGTGAGATGAATTATGGGTACGTAGCTTTTTGGCCCCTTTCTGATTTTTTAAATTCGTGATTTTCAGGTAAGTAGTTAGACCAGCATACAGCCAATCAGAAATTTGTGGTCATTTTTGCAGAGATATGTAGTCAAAATTGATTAATACCACTCGTAAAATATACTTACCCCACTAGTGGACCAGTACTAGCTCCCAACACAGTCATTGCCACATGAAATATGCCCCCCATGTTATGACACCCAATGCCATGAGTGTGGACAAGACCCCAAAGAAAACTGTGATCGATTTCATAATTAGCTCAGAGGTCTTATCACTAAGTTTGTGGCAAGGCTCTTTAAGAAAGTCCTCCCATAAAACAGCAGTCATTGAGTTAATGCCACTAGATGTCTGGATAAGGTGGCACTGAAAACGGTGGCTAGAAAGATTCCTGGAAGGCCTGGCATACTACCTGAAAAGAAGTTTTTGATAGATCTAATAGCACTGTTATTTTTTCATTTTGAAAAGATTACTAAGCACTCTAGAAGCCATAAGTATTGCCATTTTGTCAGCAGTCTGGATCTCCCCTAAGGACAGAGGGTCACACCACTTGAAGTAAGCTACCATCAATAGCCCAATGTAAGCTGTCATAAAACCTAAAAGGATAAATTAAGGGTACTTGTTCGGCTGGGGAGGGGCTTGATCATGGTCACCTGAAGACTACTTATATGAATAACCTTTTTTCTTGCTTTAGATAATGGAAGAACTAAAGAATTCAGAAATACAGCTATTAAAATAATCTTTTGCCGACTAATTAGTAGTAGTCTATAACTAACTACTAAGGTTTCTAACAAAACTAAGCCTAAAATTTGATTTCAGGCCTAGTTTTGTTAGAAACGTGGCGGAAAAATCCGTACAGAAGTCCAATGATCAAAGGAAAATTTTTGAATTGGCGGGGACCACCGAGTAGGAAGAGGTCAGGCCCTTTAAAAAGGTGGTTAAGGGTGCCAGAAGAGTAAAGTAAATGTGCCAGAAGGGCGTTTAGGTGTATCTGTTAGGTGTATCTAAAAAACTAGTGGGTATAAATTTTAACGCTATTGTAGTGTTTGCGCGAGCCGGTTAAAACATAAACGTCATAGCTTGGGGCTCTCAACGCTTTTTGCACATTTTTTGAATTATTGCCTTTCTGAATTTTGATGCATTTTTATTTTTTTTTTGTTTTAGCTAAACTCTCACCCAAAGGGTAGACCGGCGGTGTTTGGACTGGCTCAAGAGTGTGTCACAAACTTCTAAAAACACTAAACTCAAAAAATGGGGGTTCAAAAAGTGTCCCGGAAACTGTGAAACGTCTACGCACCAAGGGTCACCCTGTTTTTTTTTATTTTTTTTCGCAATTCCAACCAGAGAATACGTTAAAAGCTGCGCCCCAATGACTGATCTTAACCTGCACTCTTCATTGGGTACAAAATTCCAAACCCTGACTTTTCACTTAGATGCACCCTCACCCAATGAACGAGTGAAGGGTTGCAAAGAGGGTTGGGAAGAGGGTGGATTCGAATCAGGGTTCGAATTTTGAGCTTTTCCTCACTCTCCAAACCCGACAAAAAAGTTCAAATTTTCACACATTATGTTTAATTTTATGGTTTGATTATTCGACCCTAGTATAGAATACCGAGTGGAGGTACCCAATTTACCTGTATGTGCTGTCATAAACTGAGTTACCTAAGTTATTTGGACGATACTCAATCCACCTGGAGGACACTGACTTTCCTAAAAGATACTAAACCGTACAGGAATTACACAGTTTACATGAGGATGCTCAAATTACCTGGAGGGATCAACACTGAATTGATCAACGCATTATTAAGGTTACAGGTTCGAATCCTGGTGGTAGCATACATTTTTTTTCTTGACTAAAGTAGTCTAAGGACCCGGAAGCCTCGGGTGGGTATGAAAACCACGTGCCGCTAAATGGGTATCCACCTCCAGACCCAAATTGTTGGATTTAGCTCTGAGTGATTAAAAACCACTGTGCATCATCCAAAATCGTGTCCTGAAGGTTTAATTATACCGAAACAGCGATTTGACTTACATAGATACCAGTTCTGACCATTACGCATTACGACATTACGACGAATTACGTAATTCGTTTGTCCCCTTTTGTGCATATCTGCACAAAAGAGGACAAAAGTACGTACGCCAAAAACATCAACAAACGGGCAAATTTGATTCGACTGCCGTATTTCCTCTAATTGCAGCCCCCTTTAATTGACACCCCTCCGCCCTCGACTCTACTAAGTCTGCATTTTAGATTTTGGATTTCCGCCCAAAAATTTTAAAATGACTCTAATAAGCGCCTATCTCCTAGAAGTCGATCGAAAAATAAACGGCCCGGGCGGCTCGGATAAATCTATCTTATAGAGTGTAGCCGATTTAGCATACAAAATTTTAATATTACTGGCCCCTAGCAAACTGAATTAAATTAACACAGGAAAGCTGGGTGTGCCAAAATAAGCGTTTTGTGAAGAATTTCACACTGAATTCGATGGCTGAGAAATTTGGAAAGAGGAGGGAAATACGGGTAAAACACCATCCGAAAGTACGTAATTGTAACCTTCTTCCGATCACCTGAAATTTGAGCAAAATATGGGTGGTACTCGCTCAAATTAATGCAGCACCTCTGTAATGTCCTAAAGTGCAGGGAGTCATCAGGGCTCTCTATTGGGCACAAACTTGTATCTGAATGATTACAATGTAGTAGAAAAGGTTAGACCAGCTGATTCCCTGGGTTTAAAATGTGAAGAATACATGGTACGGTATGTTCCTTGCTGACTTTCTGAACAAAATTGAGCGTTCAATAAAGCAAAATGCTTGGCTCGACAAACGCAACAGAACTAAAGAAAAGACTCTCAAGACAACAAGCCAATTTTAGGAAATTTAAACCAGAACAATTTCACCTCAAAAACACCACATACAACCAGGGGCTTTTGGACGGAAATTCAAGTGATTGTGGCTTGGTTTCGTAAATTTCTCAAAATTTTATAAGGAATTTACTGAAAATCAAAAAAGAACGTGATAGAGCACGAAAAACTTACATCTGACTCCAGTGTTAGATCACATGTCAGACTGTTTTTTCCTCTTTTTAAAAGTATTCAAGACTAGGCCTGCGGTCTAGTCATGGATGGACGTTTCTGATTGGGTTTAGTGGGTTGCAAATCAATATTTAAGAACATCGAACATCAAAGTTGGTTATACAGGGTGGTCCAAGAAATTCCCTGGATTTGAAATGGTCATAACTTTTTTTTTTTAAAAGTCAAAATTTTCGAAAAAATTTTTTTCCGAAAAACAAAAATCCCGTCAAGATAAACATTTTGGCGTTTACAGAAATTCGAAAAACGCCCTAGAAAAAAAGTTATGACCATTTCAAATCCAGGGAATTTCTTGGACCACCCTGTAAAATTGGTGAGAAATGCATGTAAAATAAAAATCACTTGAAAGGTGTCCCTTAAAAAAAGAAGCTACAGCAGAAGTCCAAGTATGCTCGTGAAAGAGCTTTCACTACTAGCACCTAGAAGAGATTCTATGAAGTGCAATCTTTTTTAACACCGAAAAAGCGGCTTAAAGAGAAACTGGAGGAGTGACCTTTTTCAGAGAGTTCATTGAGACCTTTTTGCATATTTGTGTAGAGCACCCGAGAGTACTATAATCAGGGCTTTATGTGTCCTTCTTAAAAAGATTTGTCCTTTTTTTTAAACCCCGAATCTTTTCATTTTTTGAAGCTTTTAGTCAAATTCTTTTTAATTTCGCTTCAAAATGGCAATAAGCACTGGAAAAATGCACTTTTTGACGAAAAAATGGTCAAAATGTTCTTTTTTTTACCAAACGTCCTTCTTTCGAAATTTTGAGTTACGAGCACTGACTATGATGAAGTTCTGCCCCTTTTTCGAGATTACACTAAGAATCAAAAGGACAGAAGCCGCGAAGTTTGCCGAAAACCATGATACAGGTTTTTAGCTCACTTTTTAATTGCCCTTGGTTTGTTTGTTTTCCAGTTTTCAGCTAACATGAGGACTTTCAGCGCGCCTATAACTCATTAATTAGAGAACTTAACAATAAACTATTTGGACAAAAAGACATTTCATCAATTAATGGTTTCATCAAAGAACCGTTTTAATTCGGTGATAATCCAATGAATTACGACGGTTCTACGATGAAACCACTTTTTGATGAAATGTCTTTATGTTCAAATAGTTTATTGTTAAGTTCTCTAATTGACAAGTTATAGGCACGCCAAACTTTCGTGCCAACTGCACTTTTGTGATAATTTTTTTGAAAAGTTCTTCACAGCTTTCCAGAATTTCCGAACGATGACGATATAGAAATGTGGCGGGACTTCAAAGAGTCCAAAAGCAGCTAATATTTGAATTTCCGCCATATTCCTGCATCGTCCTCTTTCGGAAATTTGGAAAACTGTGACGTACATTTTCAAAGTACTAATCATAATAAGTAAAGTTGTCACAAAAATTCCCATGCTAGTTGAATACTCAAAAAACAGACAAACCAAGGGAAATACAAAAGCGAGCTAAACCCATGAGACCCCAATCATGGTTTTTGGCGATTTCCAGGGGACTCTGTCTCTCTGATTCTTAGGGCAATCTCGAAAAAGGGGCAGCACTTCGTTATAGTACTCTGAGGTGCTCTGCAAAAACATGCATATAAATGTCTTAATGAACTCTTTCCAAAAGAACACTTCTGAAGGTCCCTAGCAAAATATAATTTCCCATACTTGCATAACACATTTGCATATTAGAAGTGTATCTATGAACCATAACTATTACTACTTTAGCTTTAAAAGATTAACCAACAGCACAAAAGACTCGGTTCCAAATTACAAAATTATAAGTGGACTCATTTGCTGAATGATCAGATCTTAACCGAAATGGCGAAATCTAAACTTGTTATCGAAAAGACATCAACAAACGGTAAATAAGAAAAATAAATTTTGACCTAAGGAATGGCCTACCTAACTCCCTCCAGTTTGTGACTCTTACTACGTAAAGACTGCTACCACCAGGATTTGAACCTGTAGCCTCAGAATTTTGGAGGTGGAATCCAGAACAGGGGTTTCAGCGCGGTGGAATATACTGCCTCCCTTGAAACACTGTGATCTGGCGACTGGACTTAAAAAAAATATTTTTGAATAAAAAAATTTTCTCAAAACTCAAGACAGTGCCACGTTTTTTGTGAGAATGTGCCACGTTTTTTCGATTCTAGTCAAGAAGGCAAAAATGTGCCACGTTTTTGTGAGAATGTGCCACGTTTTTGTGAAAATCTGCCACGTTTTCTGACAATAAGGTTTCTTAGACAAACCAATGATTTACACCTGAAATTTTGAAGATTATTATTAGCTTGCTATTGATATGTCCTTGGAAACAAAGCGACACATAAAAACCAGGCATATCTGTGAAAAACTAGGCAAATTTGTAAAAAAACGTGGCACTTTTTCACAAAAACATGGCACTTTTTCTCCAGAATGTGGCATATTTCCGTTTTATCCATAATTATATCGAAACCCAATACAGCCGTAAATTTCCACTCTGGTGAATTTTCCTCTGAATTTTCGAAGTTACAGGTTCAAAACCTGGTGCTAGCAAATACTATTTTTACTTGAATAATAGCCATAACTAGTTTGTATAGGATCATAAGGCGTCAAAATGGATAGCAGAAATACCTGGCACCTCCTCTAAATAGGTATCCATCTCTAAAATCTGAAATTTCAGATTTAGCTGAAAGTAATTAAAAACCATTGTACCATATCCAGAATCGTGCCCTAAACACGATTCGATGATGCTGTAACAGCAATTTGACTTGCAGAGACCCGAGTTTCGTAGTAACTTCGTACCCAGTAGGGTATTCAGGTGGTACCCAGGTTGTTGTAGTGCTTAAGCATCTGTATTCAGATCGAAGTGAATTGGTATTAGTACCAGGGTTCACAAATGTCCTGCTTTAGCAGGAATTTCCTGCTTTTTGATTTTAAAATCTGCTTTTTGTCCGTGAAAAAGAAGGAATTTCGCACATCTCACAGCATTTTATAACAGCTTACCGTATTTCCTGTAATAAGGCGGCATGCCGCCTTATTTTTCAAACCCCTGAAAATCCGAAAAATTCGAATTCAATATCGAGATTTTTGGGTGCTCAACCAAATCTAAAATTAGAATAGGTAGAGTTCGTGGGAGTTAAGAAAACGCATCAAACAGATAACCAAAATATTTACTCTGCTTCGAGATATAGACCTCGAAGTTGGGGGTGCCGCCTTATTAGGGGTGCCGCCTTATTACAGGAAATACGGTATTCCTGCTTTTGTAAAATTTTTGGTTTAAATTCCTGCTTTTTGGAAACAAAATCCTGCTTTTGCGATTTTCGATCTGTGAACCCTGATTAGTACCCAACGCTCAGTTGTTTAGGTGGATTGACATACCAGGAGGTGGATGGATATCTAAGAAGGCAGGTTACAATAAGGAAGTTAACTTTTTTGGTCTAATCAGTCAATGTTCTCAATTAACATCACAGTGCACTCGAGCATGAGTGGTGAATATATCCATCTAGGAGAAAAAATTTTTATATGTTTCGGCTTCGAAAAACTTTAACGTGCACCAGTTCCAACAATCTGAAGATAGTTGCGCCTGCTAAACTGTAATTGTAGCAATTTCACGAAGACTCAAAAAATACCCTGAAAATGACATTTTACTTTTATCAACCGTCTTCAGCATGCTAAAATGAGTGCAGAAAACAAAATTTGGGGTCTGAAAAAAATAAAAAAAATTGCGCCAAGTAGATGACTACTTTAATTGGTTGGTGCATGAATTATCCGGCAGAACTGTGGTTGGGTTCTAAAAAAATATTTAAAATAAAGGATACTTTAGAAAACAAAATTTTGAAAGAAAAAAAGCAGGGCTTAGGGTACCGTATTTACTCCAATAGTAGCCCCGGGCTACTATTGGAGCTACTAATGTTCAAGCACCCTCCTAGGGGCTACTATTAGAGGGGGAGGGCTAAAATTAGAGGGGGCTACTATTAGAGTAAATACGGTATATAGGTTGGCAAAGGATGGTTTGGGGTGGTTTGAGGTGGTTTGTGCTTGTCGAGGTGATCTGAGATAGTATGGTTTGTTAACCAGCTAAAAGCTGAAAAATTTAAAAAAAATCAAATGAGAGTGACTAACCAGACATTTAGAACAAAAAAGCTAGTTTAAATCAATTTGTAGATCAATAGACCTGTAGACCAATAGACCTGAAGATCAATTGACCGTAGACCAATTGACCGCATGCCAAACTGGCTGGTGCTACTGGACCTCGAGGAGAAAGGGGTATATGCCTCAAGTATTGTGCTTTGGATGGTTGTGTTCTTTGAAGATGGCACAAGGCGACGCCGGTCTACATCAACCTAAAAAAAGCTGACTGTTTGTAGAGAAAGTAGCCCAGTTTTACCGTTTAATGCCAATTTACTTTTCGCAAAGCCTTTCACGCAACAAACTAATACACATTCTTACCAGCATACCTGCACGGGCGCCGGCGCTGGCGCCGGGCCCGGGCGCCGGCGCTGGCTAAAAAATCTTAACAGTCGGGCGCCGGCGCCGGCGCCAGCGCCGGCGCCCGGCGCCACTTCAGCTGCGGCGCCGGCGCCAGGCGCCACTTCAGCTGCGGCGCCGGCGCTGAATGTTAAGATTTCAGCTGTCTTGACAATGTTTTAGTAAATTCAAAATTTTCTCAGATTTTTTTGCAGACAACTTATTTTTAATCTTATAGTAAATTTTTATTTTTATGTTTATCACATGTAAATCACAAAATTTCATCACCGGTTTTGCTTTTTTTTTGATGTTCTCCACTATCTGATGAAGATAGTTATCCACTATTTCCTCGACTCGTTGTAGGCATACCCATCTTTGACAAAAATAGCCAATGATTTATTAGCTATTCCCGCAGGTACTGCAGCTGCTGAGCGTATGCTCAGCATAACAGCTATGTTGACAGCCGGCAGTAAAAGCTCCACTGGCCCAGTACTTTTAAAAAGCAAAACAATGCTTGTTTATAACCGCAACATGATAAATTTTTATTTCTCATAATTGTTGCTATTCCTAATACAAAAATTTCTATTTAAAAACATAAAATTTTAGATTAGTCTTTGTTACATTCTATTATTTTATTTACAAAAATGGCTTGATGCTGGCGCCTGGCGCCGTATTTCCTTTTTTAGGCGTCGGCGCCGGCGCCGGCGCCGACGCCCGGCGCCGAATTAATTGTAGCGCCGGCGCCGGCGCCCGGCGCCGATTTTTCTCAGCGTGCAGTATGCTTACCAGATTAATAATTTACGACACAAACCGGTTTTCGGTTCGGTAAAAATGTCTTGTAGTAGCCAGGAGGGTCTAATCGGTCTTAAAACAGTGTAAAATCAGAGACGGTGCAGGTAAAATGATCTTCAGGCGGCTTTACTTTACTCCCCCTAAAAACAGCAATGTATCTGTAACCACCCCTATATTTTCTTCCATTCTTCCCTAGTAGTACAGTCGACGCTCTTACTTAGGACACCCCACTTAGGACAGAAGTTCGTTCCCACCTCGAGTCCGACACTTTTTAGCTCTATTCTTTAAAACTTTTTCTAGTTCTGTTTTGACAATCTGGTCCCAAATTTCGCAAGGATTCCGATTTTCTCGATCATTTTATAAAACCCTAAATTTTTTGCGCTGTAAAAGCAAAAGCTCTTAGTTGGACAGGCTCTATCGAAAATACCAGTTTTTTAAATAGATCTTTGGCTTTTTTAGAGCAAGAACATTGGGATTTTAGAAAACGATCCGCAAAATTAGAATTCCTGCAATATTGGGACCAGACTGTCAAAACAGAACTAGCAAAGGTATAAAAAACTTAAGGTGAAAAAAACGTCAAACCCGGTAAGTTGGCTGGTCCTCAGGTGTCCTAAGTGAAAGCGTCGACTGTAATAGAATTACTAAACACCTCAAAACAACTTTATTGTGCAACAGAAGGACAATAACCAACAACAGGGATAATAAAATCAATAAGCTTTTTCCTCAAGCTACAATATCAACGCACATGTTCCGCCAGCATTTCTTTTCACACCACAAGATGCAGCTAAAATTTATTTGGCTAAAGAAAAAATTTACAAACGATCATACCTCAATATCCACTTCCTTCACTTTTGACTGGCTAGAAACAGCTACTTTCGTGTCACTCGACGGGAGATCTTGCTTCAATGGAGTGCCAGTTGCCAACTCAATCTGTTTCTGATGCTGCTTCAATGCAGTAGACAAGGCCAATTCAGTCGGACTAATTCAGCAGTAGACAACGACTTCTGATAATAGTACCAAGTGGGACTAAACAAAAAATACGTTGTTACTAAAAAACTTATAATGAATAGCAAACCTCTTTTTCGCAACTTTCGAATTCTAGAAATAAGTTTCCGGGCAAATCTTCTCCTAAAAATTGGGATTCAGAACTTTTCAGACACCTCTTGAGCCTAAAAGCTTCTAGGATTGACTTAGGTTTGGTCTATCAAACGAAAAATGCTGTGAATCGCCAATCTAAATGGCGAAAATCTTAAAAAATTATAAGTTTACCATCACTCACGATCAGTACTCAGGTGGCCCGATCTTCGTAGTTGAGTAGTTGGTGGACCCAGGTGGGGGTACCCAGCTGGTGTTACTCAGGTGAGGGATACCAATATGAGGAGTACCTAGGACGGAATAACCATGAGGTAGTACTCAGTGGTGGTACCCAGGTGGGGGAGTACACAGGATAGAGCTACGCAGAAAAGAGGTACCAAGGTGGAGTAGTATCGAGTAATCCAAAAAGATTCGGAAAATATTGAAAATTTCGCGTAGGTAGCTTCTTGCCCATCGACTTACCCAGGAAATCGTGACAGAATTTAAGCTACCTGTAAGCTCTTCTATACGAAACACAAAATATATTATACTTAAACAAATATGAATGAGGGTGCGTAGTCGTTTGGCGGTTGGCGGGATAAATGTCCCAAAAACCGCCAAACGTCTTAACAAAACGCCAAGCTTTTGAAATTTTTAAATTCATTCTAACTTTTTGCAGGGTCGGGTGTTTTTCCATTTTTATCAAATTTATGGTGCTTTATGTCATTTCTTAGAGCAAGATATTAAATAACTTGGTATTATCTTTTAACATATTATTATTGTGGACCCTATTTATTTATAACTTTTTGTTTCAGATTCCCATTAGACACGTCAATTGTCTGCTGGAAAAAGATACCTATTTCCTATGGTCGAATTACTGATAATTAAACTCGTATTTAGACACGCAGCTTTCGCAGAGCTTTCTCAAGATAACTTAGTGACTCACAACAATCGCGGTGACCACTCCGTCAGCCAAGTCAGTAATTGGCTTCGAACAAATGGCGGACAGCCGGTGAACGGGAAAAATAACACGATGTGTGGCACCATTTAAGGAAATTTGGATAGGATGGTGGAGGGTCGGCCAAAAACGGATTGGGAAAGAAACCTATTGTGGACGGAAGAACCTTTGACCAGTTTTTAATAATTTGATCACTATAACTACACTACGTCCCCACTCCCGAGTTAAAATAACTTTACAAAAAGACGCTATGACTTTATTGAACCTCAAAATAATAACAACTGACAAACAAGTGATTAGATAACAAACATATTTGATCGTTTAGTCTTTCAATATTTCATCGTTTCGACTCACAACATCGAAGTGGCTGTGCTGATAGCGGATGATAGAAGTCGGACCTGGAACCAGAGGAGTTTTCAACTAAAATTTTAACAATCACACTTATCAATAACCAAGCACACTAAAGAAAAGCTCACATTTTCATAAGCAGCCGAGAAATGTAAACCTTATTCTTTCATCTGGCTGGAACACGACGAAATTGCGACTGTAAAGACGGCGGCCAGAATCAATTGCTGCGTACTTCCCCAGTGCTTTCTCTCAGCAAAGTCTTCGCTCGGCGTAGTTGCATAATCTTTAATGTAGTCGTCAACATCATCCTTTGAGCAGATCAATTAGTCCACTTCTCAGTGCGATTTTTTGCCAGGTAGCCCATCAGCTCCTTACGAACTCTTGCTTGTTCATCCTCCCTGCCATAAACAACCAGCGCAATTGATCTGAATAATTGAAAAAGTACACAAGTACAACCTAGTGTTAAGTTAAGTCTAACCCATAAAGCAATGACCATTGGCTTTTATTGGAAAGAATTCTGCAGGTTCTTTTTTCTCCAAGAAATTTCGGCATAAAGGCGCTGCAACTTCTTCCACAACCACTATATTGGAGTTCTTCTTATAGATCTCTCAAAAACTTTTTCATTCTTTTCGCCCTCTTCATCATAGCTTTGCGTTGCTCTTTCTCTCACATCTAGCAAGCAAGATGGCTGGCCCGCAAGGAAATTTAGCGTGTCCGGTAGAATGCTGACATCGTGCATTGCATTAGAAGTGCTTTCCTGAAGAAAATTTGAAAAGACCTGATAGTTATTTAACCTTAACCTCAAAATCATTCCAAAGCTCATCAAGTCGATCATTAATGGCGGCAGTAAAGCTTGTTTGGCGGCCTCGGCTTTTCCCCACTCTCCAGCTGGATAATACGCACTGATTGCTGTATTGAAGTTTTTTGCAAGAATTGGTAGAGCAACGTACACCCTGGTCTTCGTAATGCACCATTTCGTCTGCAAAAAAGGCTATAACGTGAAATGAAAAAAGCTAAAACAACAAACGCTTCAAAAAGAGTTATAGGACTCACAAACATTGGTTGTTCGATGACGAGGCGAAAGTTCCACAGGTTGGCCTTCTTCTTTAGCCACTGTCCTTCAAAGTAGTCGCAGAAAGTTGATGCACCAGCCATCTCAACGCGCCCTTGAGATAATCTCGCCAAGGATGATGAGCTTGATCTTTAGAAGAAGAGGAGAGCCTCGTCATTCTAACGAGCTTGTGAAAGTGACTATCCTGCTGGTATGCTGCTGATACCCGAGCGAATTTGTGTTGCGCAGAATTGCCTTAATGTAGTGAAAAGACAGCCTCTAATCTTCTAAAATATTGATCGTAAAATAAAGAATTGTGAGAAAAGGAAAAATTAAACCTACTTCAAGTCCAAATGCATTTATTGCTGCTCCCATTTCTGCCTTTTCATAGTCACAATGAACTTTTCGAATATTGGCTTGATTCCAGTTGAACCCATTTTGCTTGCAAGTGCTGGAAATGACATTGTAGCTAGCTACCAAACGATTCTCCATAAGGCATGTAGTGACCGCAATCCATTCTCTTTGAACTAAAAGACAGCAATTACACACGTCAATAACTTCAACGGAGAAAAATCTTACGAGTCCCTGTATAATGAAGATCTGAGCATTTCCAATCGGACACAAATCGAAAGTCCCGTCGGCCATCAAAAGAGAGCATGACCAGATGCCCTGAAATCCATCCTCCGAGGCAAAAATTACCACTCCACTTTTCTTATCAGCAAGCGAAAGCCACCTATAAGTGAAAGGTGTAACTACAGGACATAGTCTGACTGAAATTTCCCAACCTTTCCTTGTTGTTCATCACCAAAGCACGATAAGTGTTGTCGTAGATCTCCGGCGGTTCGTAAGGATCTTTTACATATGCGGCCATCTTCCTTCGGCGATAGTACTGTTGCGGACGCGGTGCCAAGATGGAAACAGAATTGCAATTGAATCCGGCTCCTTTCCTGTTTGCCCAGCATTTTTGGCCACTTTAAGAGCGTGTCGTTTGTCCTTTTCGTGCGCTTCTGTGGCTTCATCAGTGCATTCGCTTCTGCTTCTTCTGCATCACTCGGTCGATATCCCTAGCGATCAGCTTGTTGATTGGATGGAGGCGACATTCTCTGGCGTGAATCCCCTTGTTGAATATAACGGCTGAGCACCTTCTTTAGCGTGGAAGGAGGAGCCGGACGAGTTTTGGCACTGAAATTATGCAAAAGTGTGATGCTAACAAGCTGAAAAATCAAAAAAATACTGGAAGCAGTCAATGCATTCGAAGATATCCCTGTGCTTCTTGTAGACACGATAATGAGACCCCTCTTTGACAGCTAGCATTTCTTTTTGCAAATTTGTTTGCAGCGGCCTGAATAAATGTTAACATTGATACGTCAAGGGAGAACTCGAGTCTTACACGACAATTCCATCGGTGAGGTATGGATCAACAGTTATTTCCTTTGGCATGTGACGGTAAATCGTCTTCATCACGCACGTCTTGTTGTACTGCTTCTTCAAGAAGTTCACGACATCTTCTGGCGTAGTTTTTTTTGTTTTGAGTAGCAGAAGATTTTCAGTCACATCGGCATTAGTCCACTTGAAATCCTTCATCTTAAAAAACGAGATGTAAAAATAAACGACGGAAGGTTTATAATGGCAAAATCCTCAAACATTTTGTAACAATCTATCAAAAGGCTCAAGAAGAGATTTGGGGAAAAATTATGAGAGCACAAATAGTAAAAGACACACACGACCGCACAATAAATAAAATGAGATTAAAAAATTCAAAAGCTTGGCGTTTTGGTAAGCCGTTTGGCGGTTTTTGGGACATTTGTCCCGCCAACCGCCAACGCCCCTATGCCATGAATGAGTTGCAGACAAATAAATTCAACTAAACTTTTTTTATGGATTTTCTCCGAATTTTTCCAAACCATCCTGTACACGGGAGGGGTATCAGGTGGGGATCCAGTTGGTACCAGCAGTCCCTCTTGTCGGATAGACATTAGAATGAGCATTATTTTCATACCAAACTTGAAATAAAAATATGAAAAATGGTGTGAAAAATAGGTCATGCATCCAAGTGGATTTGAACCTGTGACCTAGCCGATGCTAATATGAAAATCCCTCCCTCTCCTTTCAGAGTGACTTTTACGGGCTGCATATAGCCTAGGTATTGCTGTTATAACGGATGTTTCATATATTTTCTGACTACAGAAAGAAAGAAAGAAAGAAAGAAAGAAAGAAAGAAAGAAAGAAAGAAGCAAAAAATATAGTTGGAAAAATGCAAAACGCGTAATATGTGGGAGACGGAGAAATGCAGCAAAATTTTTGCTGAAATGCAGCAAAATTTTGCTGCATTTTTGCTGCAATTTTGCTGTTTTCAATAAACACACAACGCCAATTATTTTGCTGCATTTCAGCAAATTTTGCTGTTTTTGGCGAACCATGGTCTAAATCAGAATTTTTCTGAGAAATCAGAGCATTTTAAATACCTTCGAACCTAAAAAAGTTCACCTTTAGATCAGCCCCTAGGAGTGACCTTATATAAAGGTTAGACTGTATAGAAACCAACTTTTTGTTTGAACAAATGCCGGGTTATAGAGGTTCGACTGTAACTCAAAAAATCAGTCTCACAAAAGTCAAAAAACACACCGAAATAGGTACTTCTCACAATACCACAGCAAATTTAATCCAGTGATACGCCACAGAGTGCCGCTGAAACGCCATTAAGTTCTCTGAATTCAGTGGTAATCCACTAGTCAAATATCTACGTTGCATTCCAGTGGCGTACCACTGGGAGTTTGTGGAGTGGATAACATTAGCATGGTATATCCTCGGGTTTTCGCCTGAGCTAAGCCTCTTCGGAGGGCTTGGCTGAACTTTTGGATGGCTAGCCTCTGGCTCGGCCTTGATCAGCGTGATAATGCTTTTCGTCAAAAAATGAAGACTTTGGGATAAAGCCAATTTTAATAGCCTAATTCTAATTAATGAAGACCTGAATCCGAAGAAGAACCACTGACGAGGAATATATGATGTGGAGGAATTTTATGGTGTTTGTTACCGATGAAATAGGCTGTTAATTTGGTTTAAATAAAGTTTGTTGTACATGAGTATTGAATTCTGGTTAAGTGTCGTTAAGGCAATAAATTCTTTTTTTCTCCGTTTTTTCCCGGTGAAATCATTTTTTCCCGGGAAAATGACAACCCTAGTTTTCTAACAAATCAATAATTTTTAAGTAACTGATTTTTCTTAGTTTTTTAATGAATTAGTTTTTTAAATGAAAAGCAAAATCTTGAAATTACTTTGAGGAAATCGTGTTCTGTTTAAATTTAACAACAAGATGTACTAGCTTAATGATGCTTCGGCTCTTGGCTATTCAACACACCATCAGCGCACGCTTGAACCACTGCCCGGCTGAGTGAAGGCCAAAACACCAACCTGAAATCGGTTTTTGTTCGAAAAACCATTCATTTTTGGTTATTCTTTGATTGGTTTGGTTTGACTTTTTTCCGAATATTTTTATTAGATATCTTCTCTCTTTTGTCTTTTTTCAGCCCTCGGTTTAAATAATCTAAGTAAGTATGATTTCTATTTTAAAAATTCTCTTCTTCACAAAACGCCTCCAATTGTTTACGTGATAGGGTTGTAAGAGCAATAAGGCAGTTTTGAGCTTTAAAGAAAAGTAAAGATACTTGAGCTATTTATACCACTTGTTTTACCAAAACTTGTGAGACGAATATCTTTGCATCGAATTTGAATTGGACTGTTTTTTTGTGTATTTTCGAGTATATAGAAAGCTTGTGTACTTTATATTCACAAACTTGATGCTTCGTCAGTTCTTATCTTTAACATTCATGCGCAGAGACGTTGCCAGGAAAATCTGACGGGGGGATTCAGCTAAAGTCCTCCGATAAGTCATTTTCCCCAAATCGTTCTCGAGTTTTATAGTGTTTTTAAATAACAATATTTTTTCGAAAAATATGACGGGGACTATAGCCTGACGGGGGCTATAATTTAACATTAGTTCGTGAAATAATAAGTACCGTATTTCTGTAATTAGCCCTTCTGATTTAGCCTTCATCAAGAGAGGATCCAAAGAATTAGACCCCCCCCCCCCGTAAACCGAAAAAAATATTTTCGTAGTCATTCGGGTATATAACCAGTGAAGTCGGTCATTTCATTCATTCTTAGGTCTGGTGCTGTGGTGAGGTTGTGTTGGATCAGTTTTATGGTTGAATTAGTTAGTTGGCTGGTTCGTTCCGACTATATTGGTTCAGCTAGCTGAATCAGTCCATTGGATGGATTGGTCCAAGTGTACTGATCCAACTGACTGGATTGATTTATCCATTCCTATATATGACGATTATATTAACATTACGAACCCAGAACTTTACATCAATTGTTAGTGCAGGGTGGCGCAAATATTCGCCCGGATTGTTTCCCTCTATCTTTTCTTCCATTGGTCGTGTCTAGGCGAGATATTTTTTTATTTGAAAGAGGACACCGCTTGCTAAATCTACACTTGCTTAAATGCAGCAAAGTTTTTGCTGCATTTTTGCCGCAATTTTACTGTTTTCAATAAACAGACAAGGTCAATTATTTTTGCTGCATTTCAGCAAATTTGCTGCTTTTGCGAACCATGCTAAAACATGTTTTAAATGGCGCTGGACACTTTCCCGAAAAAAATTTATTTTCGCCTGGTCCGCCAAGGCAATTCAACCTACAAAGTAACCAATGGACATTTTTCCAGGCTCTTTTGCCCAGTTCCAGTGACCAAAACGGGGTAAAATACCGATAAACCAAACCTTTCCTGTTAAATTTTTTAACGAGAATGAGTGTTTTTAACACATACCATGAAGCGTATATTTCTGCGACTCTTTTCAACATTAACCTGAAGCGCAATGAATGCAACTAAAAGATTCAAGACTGCTGCAGTGAGATGCAGGCGATCCGAAATACGTTTACTGAGCTTATATGCATAAGATGTCAAACTGAATATTCTGGCGAATACAGTCGACGCTGTGATTAGCGACCCCAAGGGACCGGGCCCAGGGTGACGTTAATTAGAGCTGACGTTAACCAGAGTGTCGCTAATCGGAGGTTTATTTTACCCCAAAATTGTCCGCCTGACGTTAATCAGAGAGTTTAGGTCTATTTACGTCAAAAAGTTTTCACCAGAGTAAAGTTTTATTCAAAACAACGAGAACATTGAAACAAACAATTAAGGATTAACAACAAAATAATCAGTGATATTGTTCTGCTTCAAATTTTTCATGCGTTCTTTGGCCATCAAATCGTCCATCTTGTCGCCAATTCTAGCATGGCGGGATTGGAAGCGTATAGACGCTGGAGAACCCGTAAAGTTTCATTAGCCTCTCGAGCGGTGACTAGTGGCAATTCCGGCACTCATCGACCTCCCACATCGATGTCACTGAAAATAATGCCCGTAAACAAAATAAAACAATTCATTAGACTTACCTTTCCACTTCCGAAACCACTTCCGCTGTTGAGACATTCTCCGCGATTTCCGTTAAGGTGAGCATTCCGCGCCTGTCGCCAGCTGACACGATCTTCGAAGAAATGAATCGCCATCAGCAAATCAGCTTGTAGCCGTTTTGTTTTCGATTGAGGCATGCGTTCGCGAAGAAGGAAGCGGCGATAATAGACCTTCAATTCTGGATGATGCCTTGATCGCAAAGCTAAAAGGGAAAATTTATTTAGCGCTAAATCCTTAAAAGTAACCTGAGACGCAGCTGTTGTGTTTAGGTGGCAAAAACTTCAGCGTGATTTGCTCCAGCTTAATGTTCGCGTGACAGAAAAGTTATCGAGAAAGAGCAGCACATTCCGGCCTTCACGCTTCAGCTCGTTCCCACTCCTTGAGCCACGATTCGAATAGATCGAGCTAATAATAGATTTTTTTTTAAATACAAATTGTGTCGTGTGATAATTGAAGTGACGTTATTCGGAATGTCGCTTTTATAGTCGGGACCGGTTCGGAGGTGTCTTAATCGGAAGGCGTCGTTAATCAGAGCGTCGTTAATTGGGATGTCCACTACAAGTAGTTTCTTTGTGGACCAACCCCAAACTGGGCAGAGGTGTCGTTAATCGGAAGGTGACGTTAATCTGGGGTGTCGCTAATCAGAGCGTCGACTGTATTCTGATTTTATTCTGAGGCAAAACTTTTTCTTGTCGCCGAAAATTCTCTTTTTTGTCGCCGAAACACTTTTTTCTAGTCAAAAAGTTTTTTTTTGAAGATTTTCGTTGGCAAGAAAAAATTTTGCCCAAAGAAAAGTGGCATCTGCACTTCCTATTTATAACTTTGAAAAAAAGTTAATTTTTTAGTTCAACACGGGAAGCGGTGCCAGCGAAAAAACCGGTACCGGGCACCGGTGCGGCGCCGGTGCTTTTTTGTAAAAATTTGGCACCAGCACCGGTGCTTTTACATCACTGATCAGGGGTGGGTACACGACGAAATTCGCCCGCGACACAATTTGCCCGCCAAAAATTTCATTTATCACTTTGGTACATTCACTGCTACAATTTGTTGTTTTTACGATGTTTATACTTATCTATTCATGCTTTTGTCTTCCAGATGGATACTCTTCTCGGTCAGCCTCATTCTCTGAATTCAAAATTGCGGAAACAAGAAGTTTTTTCACGATGGCAGGTTGCATTTTAAGCAGCACCTGCTACGAGGTTCAATAATGGGAAGATTTCAATAGACTGGAAGATTTCAACAGATCAGAAAATGTACAGTAGAATTTTGTCGCAAGCGAATAAGTTCCGGGGCGTGTTTTGACGTGAGCGAATTTCGTCGTGCTCCCCAAGGGGTGTTCTTTTATCTTGGATGCTGTAATATTAGGTACGGTGGAATTTGGGTGCGGTAAAACCTTAGGTACGATAAAATCCAGCGCCCCCTTCGGGGCTTGTTGTGCAGTGCTGGCATTTCAAAAATTTTCCGCGTCCGGATCTGGCTCCCGGCTCTGGAGGAAAAATTTTTGGCTACGGATCTGGCTTCAGCACGGAGCCGAAGCGGAGCCGGATGCAGGGCGGGAGCAGAGCGGCTCTGGCTCCGGTGCAAAAAAAGTGTCGACGAAATATCTGATAGAATGAGCCATATAAACAAAAATATGACAAAAGGTAGAGTACAGGAAAAACAGTGATAACGAATACCGTATTCTCTCTGATAGAACGTCACTCTCTAATAAAACGCCATCTTCTAGGGCCAAATTAGGGGTAAACCATGTTTTATTGCATTTTTGACACAAAGTCTAAAAAAAATTTGGAGGTTAAAAAAACGCCATGGCGTTCTATTAGAGAGAATATGGTAAATTGGACACAAAACCTCACAAATCAATTAAAGCTCCGGCCAGCGTCAGCAGCACTTTCTCGCGAATGCAGCCTTTTGAGTTTAGGTAGTGAAGGGTAAAGAATGGATGGAACAATAATAGGCGGAAACTAAGGGCATAACAAAATTAACATCAGGATTCCTTTTTATATTTCGATGGTCTTTTTATTTTTTCGTGAATCTGGCAAAACGCGTTTACTGTCAAACATCTTTAGGATGTTTAAATTAGTGAAGGAAACAATTTTTGATCCTAAAAACTTGAAAAAAAAAAAATTTTTGATCGAAGTGGACGACCTTGGTACATGGGCTATCCGGATGATTTAGCTATTAACATGGTCAGATGCACTGAAAAAATGGTCGAATATACAACATGGGTACTGCCAACTAAGTTAACTACCATTTAGGTGCTAATATGTGTTAATATTTTTAAATAGTACGAAGTCATCCGAGTGTGATGATGAAACTCGAAAAACAGCCTGGAAAACAGGATTTTACTGCTGTCAAACTTCTTTAGTATGCTCGAATCAGTACAGTAAACTAGTTTTGGAACCTGAAAAACATAAAAATTGCACCAAGTGGAGAACCAGTTAATTTGATTGGTGCATGGATTATCCAGTATAACAGAACATTTTCAATCAAAAAAAGGTACGAACCAAAGACTATTAAACAAAACGCCAAAATATCGATGAATTCACCTGTCGATGAATTCACCTAATGTTAACAGCAATCATAAGTGAAGGCTTTTTGTCACAAAAATTTTTTTATTTGACAATAAATTTTATACCCAAACTTTTCGGCTAACTAAAACAAAAAAACTGGCTCCAAAATGGCTTCGGGAGGCGAAATTTTCCGCCCCGGATCTGGCTCCCGACTCCTTCGTGGTAAATTTTTCGCTCCGGATGTGGCTCGGAGCCGGAGCGGAGACGGAGCGGAGCGGATTGCCAGCACTGCTTGGGAGCTTGAAGTTGAGATGCGCGCACACCCACATACCTTAGACACATATCACTCAAAAGCTACTCCTGGATGCATGAAAAAGCATGCATACCAGAGTTTCTGTATGGGGTAGGCAACAGTTAACAAAACTATTTCAAATCCCATCTTTTCGAAATGTTCAGGCTCCTTTATAGGATAGTTCACTTTGGTCCCCAAGTCAAAAAGTCGATTTTCGGCCAATTTTTGGGCAAAAATTTATGAGCACTCTTTAAAAACGTGTGTTCTGTCGTTTTAACAGTCTAAAACACCCTTATAAAGTTAATAAAATGAGATTTTGAGTTATGCAAACTGCGCTAATTTGCCCTCTATTAGTTTCAGGCTTAAAAAATGCTGAAACTTTGAAGAACGCAATTTCGGGCTGGAAAAATATGTACTTAAGCCGTTTTAGCCTCAAAATTAGCAATGATCACTATATAGATAATTGTTTTGACTGCTGGGTCAATCGCAACTGATCACTATATAAAAGTGATTACTATATAGTATTACTATATATATATAGAGGTTCATTTTTCGGCACGGCGAGAATGCCGCGGAGACAATTCCACGGCAGTGCTGTAAATTTTAGAATTTCGACACCGGCACCGCACTGGGCACCGACCTCCAAAATTTCAGCACCGAGCACCACCCTTCAAATTTTCGGCACCGGTGCCATTTACAGCACTTTTCCACGGGATATAATTCCGCGAAATTTCAATTTTTGTCGTCCCTGTTAGAAAAACCTGATCCTGATCTGATTCCATTTTTCCTATATTTTTCTATAAAACCAACCAAGTCAAAACCAGGTGGTCACTACACTGAGTGTGACCACTATATCGAGGTTTCACTGTAGTTTTATATTTTAACCATGAAATTTTAGAACTTTATGACGTCTAATAACAAAGAATGGAGTCCAGAGTATCTGCTAACAACACTTTCATTCATGTCGATATTGATTTATGTCAGCTTCCAAGTGAATTCAGTTATTTTAATGGAATAACTCGAGAAGAAATTCAATCAATAAATTTATACCCCAAACTTTTCGGCTAACTAAAAAAACAAAAAACTGGCTCCAAAATGGCTTCGGGAGGCGAAATTTCCGGCTCCGGATCTGGCTCCCGGCTCTGTTAGGGCAATTTTTCGCTCCGGATCTGGCTCCCGGCTCCGTCGGGCAAATTTTAACTCCGGATCTGGCTACCGGCTCCGGATCTGGTTCCGGCTCGGAGCCGGAGCGGAGACGGATCCAGAGCGGGAGCAGAGCAGCTCTGGCTCCGGTGCAAAAAAAGTGTCGACGAAATATCTGATAGAATGAGCCATATAAACAAAAATATGACAAAAGGTAGAGTACAGGAACACAGTGATAACGAATACCGTAATTTCTATGATAGAACGACACCCATTAAGTCCAAAATTAGGGGGTAAAACCAAGTTTTATTGTATTTTTAACACAAAGTCTAAAACATTTTGGATCTTAAAAAGACGCCATGGCGTTCTATTAGAGAAAATATGGTAAATTGGAATAACAAACACACAAACCCTCACAATCAATTAAAGCTCCGGCCAGCGTCAGCAGCACTTTCTCGCGAATGCAGCCTTTTGAGTTTAGGTAGTGGAGGGTGAATACCGTATTTGCTCTAATAATCGGCCATGCCCGTTTATTTTTCAACCCCCCCCCCCTCGGGGGTGGCCGTTTATTAGAGAGTGGCCGATTATATTTGAAACGTACGGCTTTGGCAAATTTACGAAAAAATTGGTGTTTTTTCACATTTTTACATTTTGGCAAGGTGTTTTGCAACTTTTTACACGTTTGGTTCGTAACAGTTGTCATCAATTTTACGTTACCGTATTTCCTGTATTTAACGCCCCGGGCGTTTATTTTTCAATCGACCTCTAGGGGGGGCGTTTATTAGAGTCATTTTCAAATTTTTGGGTGTTCAACTAAAATCCAAAACATGGAATCGGGAAGGCTCGCGGAACTAAGAAAACCCAATAAAAATCGGCTCGAAAAAATTATTCTGCTCCCAGATACAAACCTCCAAAGTCGAGGGGGGCGTTTATTACAGGGGGGGCGTTAATTACAGGAAATACGGTATCTGTTTATTTGCTGCTTGTTTCTGTGTACGTAGTGATAACTTCCTTGTAATCATCTTATTCATTCTAGAATGTGCTCTGAAGAAGTTTTGCGTACAAAAGATTCATCGTTCTTGGAGAATCCGGATAGAGCTGAGATCGCAGTGATGGCAAGATGCATATGAAAACTTGGATCGTGAACGAGTCCTTCGGCGGAAGAAGACGAGGCAAGAGATCAAGAGTCTGACCAACAAGAGGTTAGTTACATTATCTTTTCACTGGAAATTTTGTGTTTCTAATATCTGATAACCTCGTCTTATCTTTATAAATTCAGGAGCCTCAATTGCATGAAGATGACGTGCCCCAGTCAATCGCAAGCGACACAGGAACAATGAGGCATCAAAGAAGCTCGATGCTGTCAACTGGGCAATGAGAAGTCGATCAAATCAGCCGCAAAGAAGTTCAGCGAACAAGAAGTCGAATCAAAGATTGGATGAAACATGAAGCAGAACTCAAGCAACAGATGTAAAATTTTTTTTGATTTTCCTTCTTTCTTTTGTGTCTTCTCTGTTCACTTTTTGTCTACTTTTAGAAACACAGCGAGTGGATCAAAGAGGAAGAGACTAAAAGGGAGAGGACGTCCAGTACTCAAGCCGGATCTCGACATAGAATTAGCCGAATGGGTCAGGGAAATGCGCGAGAATAAACTACCCGTCTCAAGGAGAATCATCTGCGAAAAGGCAATTCAAGTTTTCGAGGAACAGACATCAAGGTTTCTGCTTCACCGGCTTAAGTTTTTCATTTTTAAGTTTGCTTTAGGTTTCAATTGGTGGTGTAGCAGCTTTCTAAAGCGTCATAACTTTGTTCTTCGCCGCCGTACGACTACCGCTCAGAAGGCACCGTGGAACTACGCTGAGGTGGTGGCTAAGTTCATCGTGCATGTGGAGCAGAGGCGAAAGTCAATGAAATTCTCTACAATTCTGGCAATGGATGAAACGGCCGTCTGGTTCGACTGCCCAGACAACAGATGTATCGACACAAAGGGTGCTAAGGATGTCAGCTTCAAGAATGATTAGCATCTTTGATTTTGAGAGGATTTTAGGTGACCGTGGTGACTACAGGACACGAAAAGATGAGAATTACCGTTTTGCTTGCACGCCTTTGCGAGCCACAGGAGCGATTCAACAAAAGCAGTTCTGAAGGAGCTAAAGGTTGAAGCAGCGTACATTCCGGAGGCTGTACCAAGTTTATCTAGGTGAATTTTTATTAAGAATACTTTGGCCTTGCCAATGTTCCATTACCTATTTTTCAGGCGCCGGACGTCTGCTGGAACAAGCCTTTCAAGGAAAAAATCGCCACTACTACGCTATGTGGATGAGCAATGGAGACCGACATGAATTTACCGCAGCAGGAAATCCAAAAGCGCCGGCATTGGAGTTCGTTCTAGAGTGGGTGGATCGTGCGTGGCAAGAGCTCTCCAAAGAAATGATCATCAAGTCTTTTGAAGGTTTCCTTATGATTTAAATTTTCTTTCGCTTGTTTATTCTGCTCTTTCTAGCCTGTGAGCTCACTACAACCCAATGATGGTTCAGCCTATGACAAAATTGCTTGCTTTGAAGCGGAGGGACCAATTGGACAAAGGGGACTGGAGCTCCAGCAGCATAAGAGCACATCAATTGGCGCAAGACGGAAGAAACGATACTGAAGAGGCTGGAATCTCCGACGACGAAGAAGAACTAGAGCTAGAGAATATTGATGATGAGGTAAGTGTGTTGTTTGTTGAATGATCAATGAGCTGTTGAAATGTTTTGGTTTGATGTAATAAAGGAATATTTGGGGTGGCCGTTAATTAGAGGGTGGCCGTTTATTAGAGAGTGGCCGTTTATTTTTGACCCCCCTCGGGGTGGCCGTTTATTAGAGAGTGGCCGTTCATTTTTGACCCCCCCCCCTCGGGGGTGGCCGTTTATTAGAGAGTGGCCGTTTAATAGAGAGTGGCCGATTTATAAGAGCAAATACGGTAATGGATGGAACAATAATAGGCGGAAACCAAGAGCATAGCAAAATTAACATTAGGATTGCTGTCGTTAGACAAACATTTACTTGGTTTAATTATATAGAAAATCCATAAGTAAAAGTCTTTTGGTCACAAATTTTTTTTATTTGACAGTAAATTTTATATACAAACTTCTCGGTAATAAATAAACGAAAAACTGGCTCAAAATGGCTCCGGTAATCCAAATTTCCCGCTCCGGATCTGGCTCCGGCTCCCATTTCAAATCTTGCGCTCCGGATCTGGCTCCCGGCTCCGGAAGGTAACTTTTTTGCTCCGGATCTGGCTCTAGCTCGGACCGGAGCGGAGCGGATTGCGGATTGAAAATTTCATTTATCACTTTGGTACATTCACTGCTACAATTTGCTGTACTGGCCATAGGCGTACGGGAGGGGGGGGGGGTGGTAGTCGCTAGGTGGGCTATAGCCCCCCCCTTCCCGCAGGATTTTTTAGCCTTTTTGTTTTTTTTTCAGCCTTTTTTGGTTTTTTGCCAGTTTGACCCACCACCCCCCCCCCCGGTCAGAAATTCTAGGTACGCCGATGTATACTAGCGCGTGTCAACTAAACATGTCAGAAAAGTTGGCTTAAACACGAAAATCCACCCTTTAATCCAGGCTAAAATCCACCGCCTCCAATTTGGAAGGCAAGTGAAAATTTTGCATGTTACAGAAGCCCAGACATGTAAAAGTAGTAAATTTGGGTGAGCCAGGGGTTGAGCACGCTTGCCAACTTTTTACTTATGGTGACAAAAGTTAAATATACAATTTAGGCAGCATTTGAACTTTTTTACGTCTAAGAAAGCAGTCATTGAAACAATTTATTGTAAATTCGTTGGCTGTTGATTCTTTAGTAAAAATAATTCTTCTCGAGTTATTCCATAAAATAACTGAATTCACTTGGAAGCTGACATAAATCAATATCGACATGAATGAAAGTGTGTAGCAGATACTCTGGACTCCATTCTGTTATTAGACGTCATAAAGTTCTAAATTCATGGTTAAAATATAAAAACTACAGTGAAACCTCGATATAGTGGTCACACTCAGTGTAGTGACCACCTGGTTTTGACTTGGTTGGGTTATAGGAAAATATAGGAAAAATGGAATCAGATCAGGATCAGGTTTTCTAACAGGCGACAAAAATTGAAATTGCGGAATTATATCCGTGGAAAAGTGCTGTAAATGGCACCGGTGCCGAAAATTTGAAGGGTGGTGCTCGGTGCTGAAATTTTGGAGGTCGGTGCCCAGTGCGGTGCGGTGTCGAAATTCTAAAAATTTACAGCACTGCCGTGAATTGTCTCCGCGGCATTCTCGCCGTGCCGAAAAATGAACCTCTATATATATATAGTAATACTATATAGTACACTTCTTATATAGTGATCAGTTGCGATTGACCCAGCAGTCAAAACAATTATCTATATAGTGATCATTGCTAATTTTGAGGCTAAAACGGCTTAAGTACATTATTTTTCCAGCCCGAAATTGCGTTTCTTCAAAGTTTCAGCATTTTTAAGCCTGAAACTAATAGAGGGCAAAATTAGCGCAGTTTGCATAACTCAAAAAGCTCTTTTATTAACTTATAAGGGTGTTTTAGACTGTTAAAAACGAACAGAACACACGTTTTTAAGAGTGCTCATAATTTTTGCCCAAAAAATTGGCCGAAATCGACTTTTTGACTTGGGGACCAAAGTGAACTATCCTATAAAGGAGCCTGAACATTCGAAAGAGTGGGATTTGAAAATAGTTTTGTTAACTGTTGCCTACCCATACAGAAACTCTGGTATGCATGCTTTTTCATGCATCCAGAGTAGCTTTTGAGTGATATGTGCTAAGGTATGTGGGTGTGCGCGCATCTCAACTTCAAGCTCCCAGCAGTGCTGGCAATCCGCTCCGCTCCGTCTCCGCTCCGGCTCCGAGCCACATCCGGAGCGAAAAATTTACCACGAAGGAGTCGGGAGCCAGATCCGGGGCGGAAAAATTTCGCCTCCCGAAGCCATTTTGGCCAGTTGTTTTGTTTTTTAGTTAGCCGAAGTTTGGGTATAAAATTTATTGTCAAATATAAAAAAAATTTTGTGACAAAAAGCCTTCACTTATGGATTGCTGTAACATTAGGTGAATTCATCGACAGTGTGAATTCATCGATATTTTGGCGTTTTGTTTAATAGTCTTTGGTCGTACCTTTTTTTGATTGAAAATGTTCTGTTATACTGGATATCCATGCACCAATCAAATTAACTGGTTCCACTTGGTGCAATTTTTATGTTTTTCAGGTTCCAAAACTAGTTTACTGTACTGATTCGAGCATACTAAAGAAGTTTGACAGCAGTAAAATCCTGTTTTCCAGGCTGTTTTTCGAGTTTATCATCCACACTCGATGACTTCGTACTATTTAAAAATATTAACACATATTAGCACCTAAATGGTAGTTAACTAGTTGGCAGTACCCATGTTGTATATTCGACCATTTTTTTCAGTGCATCTGACCATGTTAATAGCTAAATCATCCGGATAGCCCATACCAAGGTCGTCACTTCGATCAAAAATTTTTTTTTTTTCAAGTTTTTAGGATCAAAAACTTGTTTCCTTCACTAATTTAAACATCCTAAATGTTGACAGTAAACGCGTTTGCCAGATTCACGAAAAATAAAAAAGACCATCGAAATATAAAAAGGAATCCTGATGTTAATTTTGTTATGCCCTAGTTTCCGCCTATTATTGTTCCATCCTTCTTACCCTTCACTACCTAAAACTCAAAAGGCTGCATTCGCGAGAAAGTGCTGCTGACGCTGGCCGGAGCTTTAATTGATTTGTGAGGGTTTTTGTGTCAATTTACCATATTCTCTCTAATAGAACGCATGGCGTTTTTTTAACCTCCAAATTTTTTTTAGACTTGTGTCAAAAATGCAATAAAACATGGTTTACCCCTAATTTGGCCCTAGAAGATGGCGTTTTATTAGAGAGTGACGTTCTATCAGAGAGAATACGGTATTCGTTATCACTGTGTTCCTGTACTCTACCCTTGTCATATTTTGTTTATATGGCTCATCTATCAGATATTTCGTCGACACTTTTTGCACCGGAGCCAGAGCCGCTCTGCTCCGCGCCCTGCATCCGGCTCCGCTTCGGCCCGAGCCGGAAACCAATCCGGAGCCGGTAGCCAGATCGGAGTTAAAAATTTGCCCCGAGGAGCGGGAGCCCAGATCCGGAGCGAAAAATTTGCCCTAACAGAGCCGGGAGCCAGATCCGGAGCCGAAATTTTTCGCCTCCCGGAAGCTGGGAGCCAGATCCGGAAGCCGGAACATTTTGAAATGCCAGCACTGGTTACAACCAATGAAAATCATCGCCGAACAGAGAGAATTCGGACCCGCGGACGAGCCTATATAGACATTACACTTATTGGTTACGAAAGGTTACGCCAGAAAATCTATTGAAATTTAATTTTTTTTTATAAAATTTAAATCGCATTTTGTCCTGGAGCGTTTAATATTGCAAAAAGGTTGTATCGGTGACAATTTTTTTTAATGTATAAAAATCGGCTTTAACACCGTAAATACGCGCCAATTTGGTACTTGGTCGTTTGGTACGCGGTCGTTTTGGTACGAAATTTTTTTAGTGACAGCAAGTGAGAATTGTTTCGGTAAAAAAGTTTTTAGTAAGAAATTTTCGGTGACAGCATGAAAAACGGTATTTTGTAAGAAATTTTGACCTACTTAGCGAAATACACCCCCCCCCCCAACACAATTTTTTTTCAAAATCAGGTTTTAACCATTTTCTTCTAAGTAATTTTATGCGCTAAAAACGATAAAAAAGTTGTTTTCCGACGTTTTCTGACTAAAAAGTCGTCTTTTTGGAAAAAAAAAATTTTTGGCAAAATTCGACTTTCGCCTTGGGGGACAAAGGTATTCCTATCCTCGTTTGTCACTGGAAGCAGCAAAAAGAGTCTCTTTATGCATTTTATGATCAAGAGTCTTGCTCGGAAATTATGTCTAAGGTAAGTGCGCGGGCGCATCTCTAAACTCTCAAGCCACCCTGCCCCTTTTCGGGGGCGCAGGGGGCTTGGGGGCTTGGAGTTGAGATGCGCAAAACCACATCTCAAGACACAAATCACTCGAAAGTGACTCTGGATGCATGAAAAAGCATCATACCAGAGTTTCTTTATGCGGTAGGCCCCAGCTAACAAAACTATGTTTCAATTCCATCTTTTTAGGAACTCTAGGTACCATTTTTTAAATGGTTTACCATTGGTCACCCAAAAAGGCAAAAAGTCGAATTTTGGTCAAAAAATTTTTTCACCAAAAATCAACTTTTTTAGGCCAGAAAATGCCCGAAACACCTTTTTATCGTTTTTCAGCGCATAAAGAATTACTTAGAAATGGTTAAAACCTGATTTTGAAAAAAAATTTGTTGGGGGGGGGGGGTATTCGCTAGTAGCGGCCGAAATTTTTTAATA
>SADC01000567.1:0-44702 GCA_004194705.1 Ditylenchus dipsaci | reverse complement strand
GCCTTACTTATTTTTCGCATAGATTAGACTTAAAATGACTGGACCCCTTGGGTTCTGGCGAGTGGGGCCCCAAAGGTTCATGGATAGCCGTTCCAACGAGTGAAGTGTCTTACCTTCAACTTTCACTTTTTACTGTCAACTTTCGCTTTCTCCTTTCAATTTCTCGTGCATTTTTGCGGGAATTTAAATTTTTACTCTAAACCAACCAAACCAAGTGAGTCATGCCGCTTGGTGCGAATTTTTTTTATGTTTTCATTCTCCAAAACCTGTTTTGTGGACTATTCGGGCATGGCTGAAGATGGTTTTGATAGCTTGGTAAAATGCCATTTTCTCTGGTATTTTTGAGTTTTGTAAAATTAATTATTTCCCAAACCTCAAAAAATACCGCGAGTAAACGTCATTTTACCACTATCAAACAATCTTCAGCGTGCCTGAATTAGTCCAGAAAACAGGTTTTGGAACGTGAAAAACGTAAAATTATTTTATTTATCCAAGTGGACGACCACTTGGTTTGGTCGGTTCAGACTAAAAAATTCAATTTCTGCAAATTTGTTCAAAATGCACGAATTTTAAAAGTTTGGAACAATCGTGTTTGGAACAATTCGGTGATGATCAATCTTTTCGACGAAAATTCATTTTTAACTGCGATACCATTACGAGGTACGACCTCCTGGATACGACCACATGGGTACCACTTCCCGGGGTACATCACCTTATGTAACACCACCTAGGTACTTACCAAACAGGTACCACCACTGGACCGTAACACCTGAGTACCATCCACTGTGCACCACTAACTGTGAACTACCAACTGCCTGCACCAGCTGGATACCATCGGGGTACATTAAAGGACCATAGCCGTCGCCGAAAACGAGAATTTCAGATGTTTAAATTCGCGCGGACAGTTCCTTTCGTCTTTTCAATGTACTCTTTTTGAGTCATTCGAAGCAGAGTCAAAAAGAGTGCAGTGCAAGACGAAAGAGAACTGTACAGCGCGGAATTCAAACATTTGAATTCTCGTTGTCGGCGACGGCTATGGTCCTTTAACTATCAAATACCAACTGTTACCCCACCACTTGAGCACCACCAACTGGGAACCACTGCCTTCGATATCATGGGTTACTATGACAAATCGTACCACTGAGAAATAAATGACACCCAAAATATAATGAGGATACCACTTCTATGTATATTTCGCTGCAGGTACCACCCGAGGTTTGAAAAATAGTGAAAAGATCCGAATTACATATTGAAATCGTGAAAATACTCAACATTTGACTCTAGGCTAAAAAAATTACATTTAGAAATGACTGAAACCAAAAAAAAATTTACTTTCAACCTTTTTACAAAAAAATCGGGACCACCTACCTTCACCCGCCGATTTTTAACTCTACTTTCAACTTTTACACTTTCAAGTGTTTCGAACACTTTCTATTAGAAAGTTTCTACTTTCAACTTTTTACTTTCATAAATTTTACTTTCAATGTTGGAACAATTTCTTTTTTCAACTGTAGGAATAGGACCCTGGGGGACCATCTTTTAGTGAATCAACAGATTCGTTTCATATCCAAAAATAATATTTCTGATGTTTTAGTGAAAAGAAAAGTGACTCTAGTCAAAAAAAGTATGGTGAAAACAAACAGTTGCCTTGTCGAAAACCACCACCGCTCTCAAGACGTACTACGACACTAAAATCCATGAGGCGAATCGTTGCTAGCTACAAACAGCAAAATGTTTCGTAGAATGCAGAGCAGCAGGCCTCGAGCTGATACAATGTTCCGCACTTTGAAGGAAGAGCTAGCTCAACTCCATCAGCCTGGATCTTACGTGGGTGAAGTGGCCCAAGGTGATGGAAAGAACAAAGTGCTTGTCAAGGTCTAATTGGTCCCATTTCATTTTTTCAGTTTAATACTTTTTTAGGTTCATCAAGAGGGCAAATTCGTGGTGGACGTGACCAAGGATGTGGATATGGTTAAGCTTACTCCCGGCTGCCGCATTGCTCTGAAAGCTGACAGCTATACCATTATAAAATTTTGCCAAACAAGGTATTTTATGAATCTTTCTGTGCGTTTTCCTCACAATCGCAAAAATTTTAGGGTGGATCCTCTCGTCTCATTGGTGATGGTGGAGAAAGTTCCAGATTCGACCTATGAGATGATTGGTGGATTAGACACACAGATCAAGGAAATCAAGGAAGTAATTGAGTTGCCGATCAAGCATCCGGAGCTTTCGAATCTTTGGGTATCGCTCAGCCGAAGTATGAGCCTCTTGCATTTTTTGTTTGTCCAGGGTCCGTAATAATTTTTTTTTAAAAAAGCATATGTTTGACCATTTTGAAGAAAAAAGGGTCATTTTATCCAGATGCATATGCTATTTGGACGCGAAAAAAAGATTTTTGACTGAAACTTTAAAAATAAAAAAGATTTCGGGTCCCGAAAAAGGACAAAACCTTTTGTAAAAAGACAATTACGACCCCTGTTTCATCCCCAAGTATATTTTCAGGTTGTACTGCTGTTGGACCACCAGGATACAGGAAAGACGTTGCTCGCTCGCGCAGTTGCTCACACAACATCTTGTTACTTTTATTCGCGTCTCTGGGTCAGAACTTGTGCAGAATATATAATGGAGAAGGGGCGAGAATGGTGAGAGATTTGTTTCGTCATGGCCAGGTAGCTGTCTCATTAGTGTTCGTGAATGTGTATCTAAGTTTGCTGGTATAGAGAGCATGCTCCTTCGATATCTTCATGGACGAAATCGACTCCATTGGATCATCCGTTTAGAGGGAAGCCGTAGCGGAGGTAAGAATTCTATTTATTGGTTTTCATTTTCAAAGATTCATTTATGCCTTGAGGTGACTCGGAGGTGCAAAGGACTATGTTGGAGCTGCTCAACCAACTCGATGGATTCGAGCCGACTAAAAATATCAAGGTGATCATGGCCACTAATCGAATGACATATTGGACGCTGCGCTTCTTCGCCCTGGCCGTATTGATCGAAAAATCGAATTCCCCGCTCCAGATGAAAGGGCTCGTGCTGACATCCTCAAGGTATTTTAGCCTTACAAGTATTTGACGGGTTCTTTCACCTTATTCAATTTTGATGACTAGCTTAGGTTTCTTTTAGCTAGGTTCAGAAAAGTTGCCCGTTTATCAGAAGGTTGATTTTGAATTGGTGGATATCTTGCCTGTTTTGTCAGATAAGTGTGTATATCTGCCTATCATGGATGACGTGTTTCAGCTGAAAGTCTACTAAAGATAGTTTTCAGCCACAACTGGGCAGCTTTTTATGACAAAACTGCAAATTTTATGCTTTTTAAAGAAAATTGGCCGCTAGTATAAACAACCCTCCTCCCTAAAATCTGAGCTTCCCGAAATCGCTATAACTACCCTTAGAAACAACAGGTTTAGGCTTAGTCCTAAGGCTCGGGGATAGGTTCAGCGCATGAAAGTTGTTACTAATAGTGTCTTACGCACTTTTTCCGGGTCTGCGACGTATATTAAGGTTTTTTTTACTTATGTTTAAAAAGGGAAATTTTTAGGGGTATTCTATACTAGGTTTAAAAATTGAGAAAGCAGTAACTTTTTTGGAAAAACGGGCAGCTTGTATTTATTTCCCTCTAAGTTATGACCGCCAACACTAGTGCTGCAAGAAGAGATTTGTTAGATCTCAAGATCATTTTATTTTTTCGCAAGTTAGAAAGCAAGAATTTTGGATGATGTCTAATTGGCTTCGTTGAAAAGTCTAAGCCATTAGTTTCTAACATCCGTATGCGTATAGAATATTCGGAGTCGAATTTCAGATCCACTCCAAGAAAATGAATTTGATGAGAGGTATTAATTTGAAGAAAAATCTCTGAAGAAATTCCTGGTGCTTCTGGAGCTGAAGTCAAGGTTTGTATTTAGTCGGTAAATTTATTTTCTTACTGATTATCAAATATTTAAGCTGTTGTGCACGGAAGCAGGAATGTTTGCTTTGAGAGAGCGTCGAATCCACGTCACTCAGGAAGATTTTTGAGATGGCTGTGGGTAAAGTGATGGACCAAATCTTCAGACAAGGACATGCGATCAAGAAGCTTTGGAAGTGACAGCCTTCACAAATGACTCAAAAGCGAAATAATGTGCTGCGATATATACAGAACCTAAGTAATTTATTTGTTGTATATGTCTCTATTCGTTGCAATAAAATTTTCGTCTATATCTTTTACCTGCTGTATGAAGCCGTTGGAGATTTCGTGGTGCTCTTACAATTTCAGGGTTTTTATCTACTGATATTTTAGTATTGCCGCGCTGCTATCTAAGTAGTTTTATTTCCGGTTACTACGGCGTTTTTATTGACTACTTATATCAGCAAAATATTTTTTGAAGTAATTAGTAAAGCTAAGGGTGAGTACGAAACCGCTGGTATTGAGCTTAAGGGCCATTGCCGTCTTCCGACAACGGTTGTCTCCCGCCAATTTAAACTTCAAAAACGCGCCCGGCTTGGTTGCTTGGGTTGAGATGCGCACACACACATACTTTAGACGCAAAGCACTCGAAAATAGACTCTGGATGCATAAAACAATATGCATACCAGAGTTTCTTTATGCGGTAGCCCAGCTAACAAAACTACCGTATTTTCTCTATTAATGCACCCGGCTTCATTATTTTTTGAACCCTTCAAAATGTTGAAATTGTAAATCAAAAATGACCCTAATTCTGAAATCCTAGTCCAAAATCGAGGGCGGGCGTCATTATTTAGAGAGGGGTTCATCAATAGAAAAAATCGGTATGTTTCAAATCCTATCTTTTTGGTAGTTTTAAGGATTTCCAGGTACCCTTTGAGTATGATAGGCTTAGGGAACAAGGCAATTAGTCAACCTTTGGTGACCAAAATTTTTTCGAAAACCTAGCTTTTTAGTGCGTTTATTGTTAGTGAACGAATTTTCTTATCTTTTTGCGTATAAGAATTACTTAGGAGACGTCTAAACACTATTACAGTTAACGAAAAAAGGCCCTCCAGCGCACAAGTGCCGATCCCTTACAAACATAAGTAACAATAAAAATATTGAATTATTTGAATTGGGGCCCAAATGCGGGGGCCCAGATGCGGGATGCCCAAATGCGGAGGGCCCATGCGTGTCAACGTTATTCCATCAGATTAAGAGGACAATTATTCGAGCCTTTTGATTGGATCGTATAAGCTTGATGAAGTACTATGAACATATTCAGTAACAATGACATATTGTTGGAGAGATTTGGTAAACTCCATCATGATTTTTTATTCGTGTGAAAGCAAGTCGTTTTCATATGTTTTTAGCTGTAAATCCGTCGTAATCCAAAGTTTGGACTTTGAGGATTATCCTTTGACAGTTTTAGCAGATTTGGTGGTCTCTTTATCCCACCTTTTGTTGCCATTGCTCGACATCTTGAAAGCATCTCGACCGGCTTACCGGTAAAACCAAATTTAATCATGGTGTAGTAAATAAGCTAGGTAATTTTATTATGAGGTTATTTGTCATCCCATGCTGTTAGCTTTATTGCGGACTAGGGTTGTCGAGCCTTCGAAATTTTCGAGCCAAAGTTTCGAGCCTTCGGCTCGCTCGAAGCTCAAAAAAATCGAACTTTCGAGTGAAAGCTCGAAAAAAATTTGCACCAGCTTTTCTGCGCGAAGTAAGTGTCGCTGAGCCGTCAAATTTTTCGAGCCTTCGGCTCAAAGTTCGAAAGCTTGAAAAAAATCGAACTTTCAAGCCAAAAATTCGATTTCGAGCCTTCGGCTCGACAACCCTATTGGGGACACAAATTTTTTCTCGGGCGCCGTTTTTTTCCTGGTATATATATTCCTGGTATATATATCTCCCTCTTAAGTAAACCCCCGAAAAACCAACTTCAGGGGTTCTGGCCATTCCGGAATGGGATTCTGACCATTTTTTGACTGAAAAATTCAAAATCCCGCGCAATTTTGACTAAAAACCATGGTGAGGAAATTAATAAAAATTGATTAAATGGCTATCCAGAGGGCAGCGACATATTGCGCCATATCAAATTGCGCCATATCAAATTGCGCCACATTCAAATTGCGCCGCCGCAAATTGCGCCGCCGTAAATGTGCGCCACATTCAAATTGCGCGCCGGCAAATTGCGCCGCCGTAAATTGCGCCGCATTCAAATTGCGCCATATCAAATTGCGCCGAATTCAAATTGCGCCACCGCAAATTGCGCCGCATTAAACTGCGCCACCGCAAATTGCGCCGAATTCAAATTGCGCCGCCGCAGATTGCGCCAGTAAAGCCACGTTTCTTTCAATCAAAAAAAGATTTTCCTTTCACTCTCACTTTCAGTGTGTACCAACGTGGAGAAATTGCCTCTCAATCTTTCTTTCATTCTAACTTTCAGTGCACCCAATGACTTTTTGACACTCACTTTCTATCTAACGTATTTCGTGGGAATTAAAATTTTTCAGTCTGAACCATCTAAACCAAGTGGTCGTCTACTTGGAGCAATTTTTTTCACTTTTCGGGTTCCAAAACTAGTTTTCTAGACTAATTCGGGCATGCTGAAGATGCTTTGATAGTGGTAAAATACGGGTTTCTAGGGTATTTTTTGAGTATTGGTAAAATCGAGTTTGTAGACCACTGGCCCTTTTTTAGGGCAGAGGTTTCTGACTTAAAAAAACGAATTAACTCTTGTTCCTAAAAAAATCTTTTCAACAACAATCACTAGTTTATTATGTTTCGAGAAATGCATACAATAAACCGAAAAAGGCACAACAGTGTAACATAAATATTGTGATTTAATTTCTTTTACTTTTCTAGATAGGCACCAATTGAGACAAAGAATCCATCCGAAGTTGCCCACACCATCGACGTAGTTGGTAACCAGCTGCTTAATTTGATCGGCGGAATAGATCGCTTTTTTCGACCTGATTCCACCTGTCACGCGCGCCAACGGATTGGAGACACTAAACATTATGTTTATATGCACGCTCAAGAAAAAATAATAGAGAAATTACAGTTCAATCTTCTGTCGGACCTTCTCATCATCTGTTTGAAGATTCAAGATTACATCTGCAAGCGACTTGTCATGACTGAAGTACCGATTAAATTTCTCCCACAAGCCCGTTGAATGCTAAATCCACTAGGCTACTCACCGGCGTGTCACGATTGCTTTCTGCTGCTTAAATCGCTTCCGAAACCCTCTTCCTGACCTTAAAGTATGAGATAAAAACCACTGCAAGAAGGAAAAAACTTCAACGAGAGCTGTATCAGGGAGATGACCATGATGCACCTTCTTTTCCACAGATGCTCTTGGTTTGTTGATATCGCTGTTGCGCCACAATTTTTTTTCGGGCACCTCCAAATCCATTTGCCATCACATTTGCGCACCTCACGGAACCTCATTGAATAGCCATTGCAAAGCCAAGGACATTGCCTCTTTCAGTATGAAATACTCTGACCATTTGCTAAACTGATCGTTAGAGCACATGAAAACAGGTTAAGACGAGAATTTAAAAGGTTTAATGAGATGTTTCATTACACTACACAATGCGCAATTTGAATGCGGCGCAATTTGCGGTGGCGCAATTTGATGCGGCGCAATTCGGGTGGCGCAATTTGAATTGCGGCGCAATTTGCGGTGGCGCAATTTGAATGCGGCGCAATTTGCGTGGCGCAATTTGAATACGGCGCAATTTGAATGTGGCGCAATTTACATTGGCGCAATTTACGGCGGCGCAATTTGCGGCGGCGCAATTTGAATGTGGCGCAATTTGATATGGCGCAATTTGATATGGCGCAATTTGATATGGCGCAATATGTCGCTGCCCTATCCAGAACCTTTGGGGCCCACTCGCCAGAACCAAAGGGGTCCCAGTCATTTTAAGTCTAATCTATGCGAAAAATAAGTAAGGCGCGAATTCAAATTGAACATTTTTTTTGCATAGATTAGACTTAAAATGACTGGACCCTTTGGTTCTGGCGAGTGGGCCCCAAAGGTTCTGTTGCTCCGATTAAATAATTGAAAGTTTTCAAACGAGCGTTTATTTTAAAAGTAATCATTATAAAATCTTTTTTTTTTGACATTCTCTTAATTTATGCTTAATCTGCTATCACTATGTGGTCTAAAGAGGCATTGGAACAGATATTTTACTTGCCCGCATACATGCATAACATAAGAGTTGGTCAGTCACAATAAGCAGTTTTGACTTTTTCGACATATGTTTTTTTTCTGTGAGTTCAAAGACTCAAGAGGAGGTCGGAGGAAGGTGTCAAAGTGGCTGAATTGTACTTTTCACACCCAGTTGCTTTTACTTCACCCTATCCAGTCAATTTGGAGTATTTACGGTGATATAAGAACAACGAGAATCGTTATGCGCATAAGTTTATAGAGACAAGTGGTGCATATAGAGGTGTAAGCTGTATAAAGAGTAAATTCACCTTCATTTTTCGCAGGCCAACCGAATTCTGACCATGAGTACATTGAGTCGGACATGAGTTGACCATAGAAAAAGTTTGAACGTTGTTTGGGTTCTACTTTAGGTCATATATGGAACATGCTTTTTTGTTTTTTAACTTCTTTCGTTGCCGATCACTCTCTACTTTCCCTATGGGCGTACGTTTATACAGCGAAAGCATTACCTTCATAATCACGCTTTTAGAACAATTATGGTACCTCAATCTTTGGGTAATTCGTAGAAGGAGACAGGCTAAAGCAAAAGAGTTAAAAAAATCTTTTATATCGAATCCCCATGCATCCCCTGAAGACCGATACAACCCGAACGTAAGGAAGAGATTGACGCAATGAAAATGGTGCACTGCCCATGAAACAACCAAAATGGCTCTACGCAACCGAAGGGTGTGGACGCTATAAGAAGGTTTCTTTGTTGATAGTCGATTCTGAACTAATCAATTTTCAGACAGACCAACACGGCAGTTTTGGCGCGCCCATTGTCAATTTTCAGATTATCCGAAAACAAAATTTATCACCTAGAAAAGACCAAATACATTATAACCAATTCTTCGTATTCAGTCCCTCTTTACTCTTTACAGCAATTTTTCAACAGAAGGAAGAACAACAGAGCGACAAAAGCCTTGCCATACAAGACCAAACAGCAGCAATCAAGAAAAATTAAAATTTCCTTAAAATCGAATCTTATTAAACAGCCACTTGCTCTTTTCGATCTTGTAACGAGTTTCGAACTCTTCTTGACTGCAGCCATAGCTGTCTTCCTCTTCTTTGGCTCCTTGACGGTCTTCTGTTGACTATACCTTGTCGAAGTCAGCATCTGAAAAAACAATGAATAATATATATTTTTTACAAAGACATGCAGAATTAATTCACCTGATTGGTAGAAGACGTTGAAGGCTGACAACACGATTGAATGGACGAACCTTGCTGCGCCTCTTGACCTTCTTCTTGCCCATACACTTGGTGACACGGAGCGATACTTATCGATGCCAGCATTCAAAAGCATACCCGTAAGGACGGTCAGAGGCGCCATCGTCATAGCTCTTGACCACTACTTCTTTGCTATAGGCGAAAACGTCCGCTGAGAAGGATCACAACACGGCCCTGCTTTAGGATTTTTCCCACTGTAGAATTGTACGGCGAAAAGCTTACTTGATTTTCCTGAACTAAATTTATTAAAATAATCAAAATCGCATCAAATTTTGGTGCGATTTTGAATTATTTCAAACGGATCGCCAAAATCATTTTAGTTGATTTAATCAATTTTGATTAATTCCTCACCATTCTAAAAACGAAGAGAGAAATTAGGGGGCATTTTTCAGCGAATTAGTAGGCATTTTTCACAATTAGCAATTTAGCAATCAGCATTTCATGTACTAAAATGTAAGACTTTTATCTAAGCTATCGAAAAAAGAGAAAATTATATTTACTTAGAGCTAGAATTGAAAAAATCCCAATGATGTCCAATTCCATGCCATCAGTGTTTCAAAATCACACATCACACTTGGTCACACTAACTTCACGACCTTTTTATCTGAAATTTTGTTTTCGGTTTCAGATGTTTTATACCATTTTGTAGCTGAGATTCGTCCCTATCGATGAGTGGTCAAACACCCCAGTTGAAAATAGTTTTTGGCAAAATCACATCAAGTGTGACTTTAAAATCACATTTTTGTGAAAAGGTGTGATTTTAAAGTCACACTTGCTGTGATTTTGTCAAAAACTATTTTCAACTGGGGTGTTTGACCACTCAATCGATAGGGACGAATTTCAGCTACAAAACGGTATAAAACATCTGGAACCCGAAACAAAATTTCAGATAAAAAAAGTCGGTGAAGTTAGTGTGACCCAAGTGTGATAGTGTGACTTTTGAAAACACTGGGGGGCATTTTCAGTAATTAGGGGCATTTTCAGTAATTAGAGGCATTTTTCAGTAATTAGAGGCATTTTTCAGTAATTAGGGGGCAAAATTAAATACCGTATTCTCTCTATTAGTTCCACACTCTCTATTAAACACCCCAACTTTGAGGACCTGTATCTCAGCTCAGAGAAACAATTTAACAAAGCTGTTTATTGCATTTCTTAACCCACGAGCTCTACCGATTTCTCTCTAGATTTTGGATTTTCACCAAAAATCTCGAGATCGACCCCAAATTTTTCGATTTTCGGACAATTGAAAAATAATCCCCATGTGGAACTAATAGAGAGAATACGGTACACCCTTTTATTATATACCGTATTTACTCTAATTTAACCCTCCCCCTCTAATTTTACCCCCCCTCTAATTTAAGCGACCAATCTCATCACATCCCCCCCCTCCAAAGAGGGAATTGAAAATTGACCCTACCGGAGTATACCCCCCCACCCCAAATGGAATTTTTTTAAGTGTTTCCAAACACCCTATATCGACTCAAAATCGCCTCAGAAGTTCAAAAAGGCATTATTTTAAGTCTGGTCAATAAAAAATCGAGTTTTGGGCATTTTTAAATCTCAACCATATGACTGTTTTACCCTGTTTTCAACATGGGACTGGGCAAAAAGTACCTCTAAATGCCTTTTTAATCAAGAGTCTTGCATGCATAGCAGAGTTCATTTATGCGGTAGGCCTCAGTATTCAAAACTATGTTCAACATCTTCCTTTTCGGAACAAAATAACCTCTTTTTGGTCCCTTACCACCCCAAAACCGCCCTAAGACCCTTTAAATGGTCAAAAAAACTTTTGGGTGGTCCCAAAACTCGATTTTTTATTGACCAAAACTTAAAAATAATGGCTTTTTCGAGTTCCTGAGGCAATTTTGAGTCGATATAGGGTGTTTGGAAACACTTTTAAAAAAATTCCATTTGGGGGAAGGGGGTATACTCCGGTAGCGCCGAAAAATTTATAACCCTCTAATTTTACCCCCCTCTAATTTTAGCCGCGCTCCCCTTTTCCTTTAAATACTTTTTAAAGCTTCGAGGAACATGCTCGAGGTCTTCCTAACGTACGCTCGTCTACCATTGCTGAGCCTAAGCCTAAATTTATACATTTCTCATATTCAGGGAGAAAGTCAGCTTGGGGTACCAAGGCAATTTTTTACCTTTATAGCAAGAATGGTCAAAAATTTTCACCTTCAAATTTTCGACTTTAAATGGTATTATGTGGAAAGTGAATTAGGTGAATAACCATTTACAAGGATTTTCAAAAAAAGTTCGAAAATTACAAAAATATTTGGAATCACGGATTTGACTCATAAAAATTGCGGGCCAACAATTATATAGCCAAAACAGTGACAAAATTAAAAGTTTAAAATTATGGTGTTTCTCACAACTAAAAATTTTTGATTTGTGTTTCTGAAATGTTTTTTATTTCAGTCATTGTATTTTCAGTTCCGGAATGAAAAGTCTTTGTTTGTTGACTTTTGTTGGGATAAATGGGGTTAAATCAGGAAACGTCACTCTACTTTTAAAAAGATTTGTACTTTTTTTGGGACATAAAATCTTTTTATTTTTGAAGTTTTAATAAACCTTTTTTGTTATGCTTAAAGGGCCATTGCCACTTGTTTCGAATTGTCTCCTGCCAATTTAAATTTTTTTTGCCTAATCATTCGACTTCTGTACGGATTTTTGAACTTGTTTTCTAACAACACGAGGCCTAGAATTTAATTTAGGCATACAGTTGCGGAAAAAAGTTACCGCCCGATCAGAATTTCCACATTTTTTGAGAAAAACTGTTTGAATTTAATTATTTTTCAAACGGAAAGGGAAAACGAAATAGACAGTCTTGTAGAGAATTTCACGTTCTACAAAACTGGTATTTTTGTTCAAAAGATTCATTTAAAATTTTATGCAAAAAAATCGCAAAGTTTGAAACAATGCAAAATAAGGTCACGAAAAAAGTTACCGCCCGATAACATTTTGATCTTTTACATGCTTGTCTTCAATGGTGAAGATTACAGCATACATTTTTTAAGAGCCCTGAATTTTAGCTGCAATTTAGAAGGTCAAGCTTTTGCTTTAAATTGTTCTGAGAAAACTTATGACCATCAACATAAAGTGTCGACTTTTAGTCAAAATCAAAGTAAATGTAAGGAAAATGGTTGTTCGGTCACGTAAATACCAGCTATTCTTGAAATTTTAATATCAAAAGCTAGCATTTATGCATTTTCTAAAAGCTCTTTTATTTATCTACAAAATGGCATGTCGACTGCTCTTTTAGAATTAGACAGGGCTAAGAAACGGATGGTTGAAGTTGGAAAAAACAAAAATGTACCAAAATGAAGTAAAAAGAGGAGTTTTATAACTCTTCCAACTTCAACCATCCGAACCAATTTGAAGAATTCTTACGTAAATCCAATGATAAAGAAAAAAAATTGAAATTGCGGGGGACAACCGTTGTCGGAGACGGCAATGGCCTTTTGAAAATCAATAAGCGCTGGATAAAATGGCACTTTTTGACAAAAAATGACCAAATTGTACTTTTTTTGGTCAAATGTACTTTTTGAATTACGTGCCCTGGGTGGATAATTTAAGCCCCCCCCTCTAATTTAAGCCCCTTCAAAAGGGGGGTTGGAAAATTTTAACCCGGGGCTTAAATTAGAGTAAATACGGGGGCAGGGCGAACTCGTATTCGCAAACTCGTATTCGGCAAAATCGTATTTGACAAAACTCGTATTCGCAAACTCGTATTTGACAAAACTCGTATTCGGCAAAACTCGTATTTGACAAAACTCGTATTCGCAAACTCGTATTCGACAAAACTCGTATTCGCAAAACTCGTATTCGACAAAACTCGTATTCTACCAAAATTTTGCTTGTTTTATGAGTAAAACACACATTCACAAGGCAACATTCCAATATATTAGGTTGTACATAAGTTCCCAGCGTTTTTTGAATTTCAAAATTTTATTGGTGTTTCATAAAGAAACATACATCAACAGTTGCATATCATTCAGTAATGTAGTCTCCATCGTTATTTACCACTTCCTTCCATTTTTCCGGCAATTTGTCGATTCCCTTCCGCCAAAGTCACCAGGTCGAGAGTCGAACCAATCTTGAAGCCAATCTTCGAGTTCCTCATTATTTTCAAACGTAACTCCGCGCAAATCATTGGAAGGCAGAGGAAAAGATAGTAGTCACTAGGGGCCAGATCGGGAGAGTATGGCGGGTGCAGTAACACTTCCCATCCGAGCAAAAAGAAGAAGGTGTCGAAAATGTGATTTTTGTCAACTTGACAATCCATTTCAATTGCCTATAACTGATTAAAAATTAAAGCACACAAGGGTAAATTATAGCGCGTATGAAAGAGCAAATACAGGGCTTCATTTTGGTAAATAACATGGCACAAGGCCAGCAATCATTTCGTATCAGGAGATACCGTCAATAAAAACGCTGGGAACTTATGTTACAACCTAATATATCCGACTAATAAGCGTTATTGTCTTTAAAATCTACTCATACTAACTGTGATTCTGCTTTTTCCTCAGTCAATACAACGTGTTGAATACGTGTTTTGTCAAATACGAGTATTGTCGAATACGAGTTTTGTCAAATACGAGTTTTGTCGAATACGAGTTTTGTCAAATACGAGTTTTGCGAATACGAGTTCGCCCTGCCCTAAATACGTACCAGGACAAAATTTGTGTCCGCATATAGGGTTGTCGCCGAAGGCTCGAAATCGAATTTTTGCTTGAAAGTCCGATTTTTTTCAAAGCTTCGAGACGAAGGCTCGAAAAAATTTGACGGCTCAGCGACACAAGCTGCCGCGAAATTTTTTTTCGAGCTTTCAACTCGAAAGTTTGATTTTTTTTGAACTTCGAGCTTCGAGCCGAGCCGAAGGCTCGAAACTTTGGCTTGAAAATTGGGGGCATTTTTCAGTAATTAGGGGCAATTCAATTAGGGGGAATTTTTCAGCAATTAGAGGGCAGAATTAAATATTACCCTACAGTCCACTCTCGATACAGTGTAGTGCGCGGGGACTGGAAAAATATACACTATATCGAGAGTTATACTATATCGAGAGTACACTGCATCGAAGGTTTCCCAACAAAGCAGTCAATGTTGTACACTATATCGAGAGTTTTCGCCTTAATGACCTGACCCCAAATCAAAAAGATATTTTATTCGACAAAAATAATAATGGTACCATGTGAGAAATGAATTAACGGTTAGTCGAGAAGTAATTGTCATTTTTGATGTACATTTATGGCTTGTTCACGTTGTTCGAGTTAGTGTTAGAGTTAGAGTTCGGGTAAGAGGTGTTCATGTACTCAAAAATCCGAACTCTAACTCTAACTCGAAGGTGTTCACGTACATCGAGTTAGAGTTCGAGGTCGCGCTTGAACGTGCTTATGTATATAGCTCAGATGGCTCAGAATTTCGCCCCTGAGCGGTCAAAAGCCACTAAAAGTTAGTTTTCAGGCCGTTTACTACAAAGGAATCCGAGTTATATGCATCATCACCTTCAAATTCGACCTCGAACTCGAGGTATGTAAACACCCTCGAGTTCGAGTTCGGATCAGAGGTGTTCACGTAATCAAAAACCCGAACTCTAACTCGAACTCTGACTCTAACTCGGACAACGTAAACAAGCCATACATTATCATGTTTCTGTTTTTCGCCTCTCTTCGTAAAAATATTCTTCTGATGCATCGGCAAAACTAAGCACCGCATGATCATCAGAATGCTGTTTTATATAATGACTGGCAAAATCAAACGCTTTATAAGCTTTCAACCGTCTCTTAATTGTTTCACCTTCACTGCCCTTCACTACATTTCTTTTCGGTTCTTTTAACCTCGGCAAAAAAGATCCAAGAATTCAATTGTAGCTCATCGTACTCTGTTATTAATGAACTAGGGTCTGCAGGCGCCTATCGGCGCCTATGTTGTTCGGGAACATTAGTTGTTCATGTACATTAGTAGTTCGGTTTATCTTTCGAGTGCGTTAATGGTTAGGGTAGATCATCCACCCTACCTGTTGACTAAGCTACTCTACCTCGCCTACCCTCGCCCATCCTCGCCTACCCTTGCCCATTCTCGCCTATCCTCGTCTACCATCGCCCATCCTCGCCTACCCTCACCCATTCTCACCTGCTCTTGCCCATCCTCGCCTACCCTTGCCCATCCTCGCCTATCCTCGCCTACCCTCACCCATTCTCACCTGCTCATGCCCATTCTCGCCTATCCTCGTCTACCCTTGCCCATCCTCGCCTACCCTCACCCATTCTCACCTGCTCTTGCCCATCCTCGCCTACCCTTGCCCATCCTCGCCTATCCTCGCCTACCCTCACCCATTCTCACCTGCTCTTGCCCATCCTCGCCTACCCTCGCCCATCCTCGCCTATCCTCGCCTACCCTCACCCATTCTCACCTGCTCATGCCCATTCTCGCCTATCCTCGTCTACCCTTGCCCATCCTCGCCTACCCTCACCCATTCTCACCTGCTCTTGCCCATCCTCGCCTACCCTTGCCCATCCTCGCCTATCCTCGCCTACCCTCACCCATTCTCACCTGCTCATGCCCATCCTCGCCTATCCTCGTCTACCCTTGCCCATCCTCGTCTACCCTTGCCCATCCTCGCCTACCCTTGCCCATCCTCGCCTATCCTCGCCTACCCTCGCTTATCCTCGCTTATCCTCGCTTATCCTCGCTTATCCTCGCCTACCCTTGAAATCCACCATCTCCGGTTTGGAGGGCAAGGAAAATTTTTTTAGAAGCAACTTCAATTATACGTGTTTGTGCTTAAAAGAAAGCTAAGATGTTGAACTTGAGGGTTCCGAAAAATATCGAACATAAAATTGCAAAAAGTAGCCAAAAATCAGTCTTGAACACCATAAATTCATAAAAAGTGTGTCATAAAAAGGAATACTATATAGAGATTGAAAAACTCGACAATGACCTGCATACTTTTGTCAGCGCCCTCTTAAAAATGCGAATTTCTCGCCGCTCTTTTTTTCAAACGAAAGCTGACATCGAGGCGAATCTAAAAACATATGCAACAAATATTTTTGAGCCTTTTATGACCCCATTTTTGACCTTTAACATCGAAAAAGTGTGACCCAGCCGACCCAAATACTATATAGAGATTTGGCGCTTTTATTTTGGCAACTTCCATTACTGATTTCTTCTAGTTCAAAGTAATCAATCCTCACTCTTTTTCAGTACTTATTGCTCAATTTGCAAAAAAAACGGGTAAATTTGGTCCTCTCTGTTTTTTCCGGCAAATCCCCAAATTTATAAAATTGGGCAAAATTTTGTCTTGAAGTACAGAAATATCTGAAATCGGAGCAATATTTTACGGCTTTTGTTAAATGCAACCCACTCCCTACAATTACAACACACTAACATATACACACCAGCAAATTCAATAGTTTCGGCACAGAAATAATGACATTGTCATTTTAGCCAGTTCTTTAAGCTCCTCTTCCAGCTTCCAGGTGATGTTCTACTGATGAGGCCCACTTAGTTCATCATAATATGTCTAGATTCATTTTATTTCGAACTACACTACATATAAGAAAGGTTTATGGAATTGTGTCGGCCAGAAATGGAATTGTGTCGGCACAAAATTGTCCGCACAAAATCGACATGTACTCCCATTGACCGACCGACAAAAACTTTTCAAAACTTAGTGTCGAAAGTTGGCAATTTTGGAGGTTTGAGACAAAATTGGATTCAAACGATATTTTTGAAATTCATAAATTTTTGTATCAGATAACAAAAACTCTATGGTTTCGAATTGTTGTTTTTATAAGAATTTCCCCTACTGGTGAAAATGACAAAACTGCGACAAGTAACACTTTTTAATTTTTTTTTCGCACAAAAACTACACTAGAACTGTAAAAATGCTGCGCACAGAAAAATCGTTTTTCGCTTTTTTTGTTGTATAAACTCAAATCTGATGCACCTAATTTTAAATTTCAGCTATAGATACAATGGTTAGATATGAGTTTAGACAGCAGAAAATAGCGTTATAGTAAAGTGTAGATCATTCAACAAGTGTCATTTAAGCGACAATAGGTTTCATTTTGGAAAGATTGTAGAGAGAGAGACTAAGAGGAAAGACGCGAATTTTGCCTAATAAAGATGCAACAATAGAGCAACAAATGGTGCAACGATTCAATTCTTTGCTTTCGTCTTGTAAGCATCACTGTAACGCTTCAACCTTGGCATTTTAGGAAGTTCTGGAAGGGATTTCAGCTTCTTGTCAAATTCATCGTCATCAGTTGCCTGAAAGTTTTTGACGATCATTCTTAGTTACTTTAAAAATTGAGATGTTGAACCCTCTGTAACTCCAATTTCAAACCCCCGTGTTTCTTTTATGTTACAAAGTGACGACGGTGAATTCATCTGCACCGAATTCATCTGCAAGTTCGAATCCCAATAACAGAGACATCATTTTTATAAGTAGGTTCAACCTCGGAGGAAACATCACGGAGGAAACATTTTTATTCCTTGGTCGGTGACAGGGAACAGACTAGAGGAAGGGTTTAAAATTGGATTAGTAATGTCCATGGGTACAGTGAAATATTTTTAGAAATAAAGTACACTGTACTTGGGGCTAAACTGCTTTATTATTTTCTTCATTTTCCACCTGGTTACATTAGCCTCTGACTACATTAGTAAAAAGTGTGGATTGTCTGTCACCAAATTTTCAGCTGTACTCAGGTTGTCCAGCTGGAAGTCCACCTGGTGGAGGTCAATTACCTCATCTTCTCAGATGTTTATAAGTTCAAACCAGATTTTGCTCCTTACAAACCGTTCGAGGCACTAATTTGTAATAAAGATGGCATTATTTGTATGATCATTCAGAAAAATTTATTTGGGGTCGATCACCTCGGGGTGGGTACCTAAACAGGGCATTGAGATGCTGGATAATCAAAACAACATTTTGGTCTTAACAAACCGTGTTCAGGACACGATTCTGGATAGGGTTAATGATTTTTAATTAGTTTCAGCTGAATCCAAAATTTCGGATTTTGGAGATGGATACCCACTCAGAGGAGGTACCACGGGGTTTTCATACCAACTCTGAGGCTTAAAGGTCTTAGAAAAACTAGTTTATGACTCTTAACCAAGAAAAATAATGTTTGCTACTACCGGTATTTGAACCTGTAATCTCATAATTGGGATTTGAACTTGCACATAAATCCGTTTGCTGATAAATTGGGTGCAGATGAATTCACCTAATGCCGCTACAAAGCTACAAGCCGAAGAGGGGCCATTTGGCGCCTAAAACAATGATTTTGAACAATTTTCCGGTCTCGGGTTTGAATACGGTCCTGAACATGCCCCTTTTGAGCAATTTATGTGGCGAAACTTTTTATTTCATAGGTTAAATGTCGTTTTGGTGGGTCTTTCGAACTCTACGCCATCGATTTACCATAAGAAACACAAAATAAACAATTTTGAAAACGAAAATTTTTTTGACGAAAAGTATGCCTTGTTCCCCCAAGGCACATGGGCTGGTAATTTTCGAAAATGTCATTTTTAGGGGCGATCCTGAAATAATTAGGGGCTAATTTTTTGACTAGCTTTCTCAGCACAAAAAACTGGATAGGACGTGAGAAAAAATAACCCGAGTGATCATCCATGAGTGGGTTGAAAAACGTCACGGACAAACAAATAGCGTGACAGAGAACCGAAACCAAAGCTATAATGATTAAAACATACCTTCCAGAAAAAATATTTTTGCGACACCTCATCCACCTTGTTCGTGTTTTCATCAATTACCAGCACCATAGCTAGGCAAAGAATGTGACAAACAGTTTTTTGCCGCACGTACTCTTCAAGCTTAGCCCAGCGCAGGGAGTATGTCATTCCCTGTGAAAGCACTTCCTCATTCTTTTTATCCAGCTTTTCTTCATGATCTTTTTTGCCTTTTTCCATTTTTTTCCACTCGAAAATGAAAAATAAATCTTCTGTGAGGGCAGATGTGTCCAACTTATCACCGGCTAAGGCCGCTCAACATCCGGCACGGAAACCTCACTTCCAACGTGGCGAAATGTCTGAAATGATTCAGTAAATTCAAAGGTTTTTTGAATTAAGGAAATATTACGTCAAGAGAAAAAAAAGCGGAGTCTAGGAGCCCATGGAAACTCCTTTCGTTGGACTCCAAACTGCTTTCATTTGCCCACGGGGAATCGCTTGGCACATTTTTAAGGCTCTCGTAGGTGAAGCATTTGACAAAATTTTCCACTTCCTTCCTCAGCGCCTCAGCTGCTTCGCTAATTTGATCCTGTAACTCAGCTTGGGTGGTTTTGACTGGTGTCTGCCCATTCAATCTGCTCGTGGCTTTCAAACATCTGTTACGAAGCTCATTTATCGCCTCTGCCACATTGGTAGACCCTTCTCTGTAGCCTGGTTTGAATATATTGAGATAATATTTGTGCACCATATTCTGCAGGTATCTCTTCTGGTTGTTGTTGGGAACGGTGACATCAAATAGAGCTGGTGTGTCCCTTCCAGAGTTGGTGCATTCCTTCTCGCATGCATCCAAAACTCCAAGATGTACCAGGTAGGAGACGAATATTGTGTAGTTTTCCGTATCTATTTTTGGACGCCCTGCCCTCATGAAACGGCAAAGGTTGCTCATTTGGACGTCACTGAGCACAGTGTGTAGTGGCATGGCATCTCCCTTGGATATGTCAAAAATGTCTCCAATTGTCACCAAGTGCTGGAATGATAGAAGACATTTAATGCTCATACAAAACTTATTTTTTCTAAAAACCTGTTAGGTCAAGTTGTTTTAGTTTTTTGATTATATTTTTTGATACAAGAACAGTTTTGCGCAGTTGAAACACTTATTGAGTGCAGAATTCCATGACTTTTCAAATAAATACAAAGTTACCCAGGTTAGAGACAGTGTTGAAAAGTCATTGAATTGTGCACTAAATAAGGGTTTCAACTGCGCAAAATTTTTCTTGTATCAAAAAATATACAGTCGACTTTCGATAAGTCGTCACCCCCAAAAGTTCGTTCCCGCCTAGGGTCCGACACACTATTTTAAAAATGGAGTGACGGCTTATCGAGAGGCGCAGGTCTTAATGGTCAAAATTTTAACTTTTTGAGAAATGATCTGCGAAATCAGAATCCTTGCCATATTTAGGACTAAACTGACGAATCAGTTTTGGCAAAAAAGTTCAAAAATTGAGCTAAAAAAGTGTCGGACCCTAGGCGGGAACGAAATTTTTGGGTGACGGTTTATCGAGAGTCGACTGTAATCAAAAAATTAAAATAACTCCAAGCTGTCCGATTCCCAACAATCAACCCGTGAAGTTTCTAGGGTAGAGCATCTTGCCAGAGATTCTTTTTCTCCTATCTTGTTCAGCATGAAATTCTGAATAAGGCGCTCGAATTGGTACAAACAGCCTTTTAAGTGTTAAGGGTTAAAATGAACCTTCTTTCGTATATAATTATTTTAAAACAGGGATCCCATATCTACTTATTTATAAGAATTCTACTTAATTCGGCACCCCGAATCTTAGTTTTTTTATTTATTCTAAAATTATTCGAGAGCTGCTGATTTTTTTGTACCGAAAATCTTTTTTTTTGAAAATATGCTTTTTTAAACAAAAAATCTTATTTTTGAAAAAATCTACTTATTTCTAAAAAAAATATGGGATCCCTGTTTTAATATAAGACCATGAGTTCACAAACACCGTTAAACTTTTGTTATGGTTGTGTCTTGCCCGCTGACATTACTCATTTTTACGAAACTATAGTCCCGAACTAGAGAATGTTAAAAAAACTCCAGAAATCTCTTTGAAATTTCGAACCTTTAAAGGGGAGGGGAAGGAAATTTACATACGCATCGCCTTAGATCACAGGTCCGACTACCACTGGCTGTAAACCATATTTTTTCTCTTTTTATTTACAAGTTTAGTGTCAAAATGATGCTCACAGTCTTGGCTATCCATTTGAGCTATCATGCAGAGAAAAAAACAAACTGGAGTCATAATTAAAATCCGAAAAACATTAAACAAACCCCAATTCCTTGTCATCCTACCCAGGAGTGTCCAAGAACTCTTGGTACTTATTTAGTCCCCCCACCATACTCAAATTTTTTAAAAAGTGACCCGAAATCACCCCTCGAACTCATTTTTTCTGCACAACAAGATACGAGAAGCATTTCTAAATCCTTTGTGAATTAGAAGTTTGAAAAATTGCATGCTTCTAATTACCGCCCCGGGGCGGCAATTAGAGGAAATACGGTATTCGATTTTTCTTTTGGCATTTTTTATTAGTCTCAGTAAAGCAAAAACGTCGTTGAACAATTTTTCTTGGTTCTCTCTGTTTTTTTCGGCAAATTCCCCAAATTTATAAAATTGGACAAAATTTTGTCTTGAAGTACAGAAATATGTGAAATCGGAGCAATATTTTACGGCTTTTGTTGAATGCAACCCACTCCCTACAATTACAACACACTAACATATGCACACCAGCAACTTCAATAGTTTCGGCACAGAAATAATGACATTGTCATTTTAGCCAGTTCTTTAAGCTCCTCTTCCAGCTTCCAGGTGATATTCTACTGATGAGGCCCACTTAGTTCATCATAATATGTCTAAATTCATTTTTTTCGGAAATACACTAGATAAAAGAAAGGTTTATATAAGAAATGTTGGTATCGCAAATAAGGCAAATCGAGTTCTAAAAAAAAGGTTCAGGTATTATTCGGAATTTAGGAGATATTTAGTAGAATGGTATAGGAAAAGACAGCGAAGGTTTAGAAAAACACGCATGACTGAAATTTGAGGCACAGTTATTGGAATCATAAAAGTATAGCCTAGCCACTAAGTGAAAATGCATTACATACAAACTAGTAGGATCCATGTCAGCGAGCTCAGACTGAGCGCCGCTGACCCGGTAACGGTCAATTTTGTACCGCCAATTTTGTGCTGACCAATTCTGTGCCGTTCTTTTTTGAGGTTACAGGTTCAAATACTGGTAGTAGCAGATATTCTTTTTTTGAAGAACAGTCATAAACTAATTTTTATAAGGCTATTAAGTCTCAAGGTGGGTAGGGGAACAACCTGCTAACTCCTCTAAATGGTTATCCACCTCAGTAAAATTAAAGTTTATGGATTAGCTGAAATTTATCAAAAATAATTGTATTCTATCAAGGCTCGTGTCCAGCTATTTTACTTGCAGGAACTCCAGTCCTCGAGTATTTATTTCGAGGTGGTGCTCAGGCTGTTCTACCCAGATATCGATAGGTGGAAGTGCCCAGGTCGTACCCAGTTAGTGGTGAACCTGCGACCCTAAGCGATGCCTATATAAAGTTTCCTCCCCCTTTAAATTATTGGAGATATCTAAAGATGAATGTCAACGATTAGGTGAATGGATATCCAGTGAGTAAGGGTTTGCCAAATCAAGCCACATCCGGATTTATAAAGTTCGAAACATCCGGTAGCACACAAAAAGTTAGATCAAAAATATCTAGACGATTGAGGATGGACCTGGATTATTGAGAAACAATCTGCACAAATAACGGTAACCTAAACCATAAAGGGTGTATTTTAAGGCTGGAATAAGACCGGTCCGAATTTTTTTGGGGAATATTCCCGGGAATACTTCTACTCTCAATCTTTTTTTCCGGTCCGAATCTTTTATGTTCAAATAACCAAATTTATTTTTTAATCATACAAAATCAATCAAAATCGCTAAAAACCACGCCAAAAAGATTCGGACCGATTTTTCGGTCCGAATCATTGTATTATTTTGGAAGTGGCATTTTTTCGCAATTTTAATTTACATGATCATTGACAACCTTATACCCAAAATGTAGCACTGTCATTTTCAACATATGGTTGCAAATGATCATGTTAATTAAAATTCCAAAAAACGCCACTTCCAAAATAATACCGAAACCATACCCATCAAAAGTACTCATTTCTTCCCGGGTTAAACCTTCTCTTGCTACCAAAGGGATTTTGGTGTGTAAAAATGTTTATCTTGTTCCCCATGAAATTCTGACTCCAGAAAGTCACCAAACATTTGCTTTTTGTCGTTTGCTCAAAATCGTAAAATTGAGGCCGTTGTTGACAGCAAGGCAGTACTGGAAATGATCGCAATCTATTGCTCGATGATTTTTGGCCCTAGAACTTCTAGGCTAGAATTCAGAGAGGCGAAAATTGCGCGCCGAAAGTTGCGCGCTAACTTTTTTCTTTTAGTCAAAGAGGCAGGAATTCAAATAATTTTTTTAAATGCTTGCGAAACATGACCCAAAAAACTAAAAGTATGAAACAAATCAAGAAAAAGTGATCGTTTTTGATTTGTTTTAATTTTTTAAGCCATAATTTGAAAGCATGTTTTCAGATACCTTATAAGAAACAAGAATTTTAAGGCTACTTGACAGCATCATAACTTTCAAAAAAATTAATTGAAAATTTGCCTCTTTGACTAAAAGGAAAAAGTTGCCGCGCAATTTTCGCCTCTCCTAGAAGTCAGTGAACTTACTAAAAAAGTAAAAAGGCGATGGGTATATAAAGTTCCCTCCCCCCTTTAAGTGCTTCAATGTGACAAAATTTAACCGTAATACCTTAGCTGTTTTTTTTTGCAAATATGTAATAGGCTAACCTTGAATATCATATGAAGAGGACTTAGCGCTCCGGTGTCACCATGCATTTCTTCTTCAATGGAAAACAGTTTCTCTGCCATTTCTTCAGTAGATTCTACGTCAATACTCTCCTTGGCTGGGGAGCCACAATAATGCTTGAAGTTGTGGAGAAACAGAAGCACATGTTTTGGGTTGTATAAGCGCAGTAGTTTGGAAGAACTTTGAGTACTTGTTGACGATCCTGCTCTAAAAATAGTCACATTATTTGTTTGAGTACTTTTATTATTTTTCAAAGAAGCTTTTTTATTGTTAACAAAGGGAAAGATAATTTATGGTTAAATTTTGTAAAATATCTCTAATTACTTAAGTTAGAAGTTTAAAAAGGACTCGCTTTATCTCGAAAAAAATATGTTGAACCACGCTTCCTCTGCAACCAAACACAGAGGTGTTTGGTTGTGTGAGCCCCATCCTTTTACGAGAAAAGTCTGTACTTACCGAGCGGTGCGTCTCACTGTGTAACCATCCAGCCTAAAATCTACATATAGTATTTTTGTCGGTTTCTGCATCACGCTAAATGTTAGTCACACTTTTTAATGGGGCATCGTCACCTGTTTAAATTCGTCATCTCCAATTCAAAATTTTTTCTGAATCATTGAACCTCTGTACAAATTTTTTAACTTGGTTTCTAACAAAACTACACCTAAAATAAAATTATGGGCCTTGTTTTATTAGAAACAAAGCCGAAAAATCCGTACAGAAGCTCAATGATTAGGCAACAAAATTTGAATTAGCGGGGACAAATTTAAACAGGTGACCATGCTCCTTTAACCCACTTTTGTTCACTACATCGTATCGTTCTCAACGTTTCTAGTGGTGAATCGAGGGCGTAGAACACGCTAATGCTATCAGAATTGGCATGTGATATACAAATTTCATGTTCAAGGGGGTCATCGAACCCCATACCAGTGATGTATAAATCTCCGGCTCTCGCAGAAGCAAATTTTTTCAAATAAAGAGCTTGGAGCCATATTCAGAGAAAATTCAAATCATATATTCATATTTTATATGCGTATGACGAGTGTAAACGTATAATTTTCTGGCTCTGGCTTTTGCTTGGAGCGAGAGCAGGAGCAAATTTTTCAAAGTTGAGAGCCCAGAGCAAGAGCAGGCGCTACACGCCTCGCTCTAATCAAGGGGTCATCAAACCTAAGTCCACAAAAATTGTTCAAAATTAATGTTTTAGGCGCCAAATGGCACCTTTTCGGCTTGTCAATGTTGTTTTTCAATGTAAATGAAGCATAATAAATATACAAAGCACGCACCAATCTCTAGCAGCCTGCACATAGGTCTGATAAACACCCATTTCTCCACATATGGCAACGAAGTTCTTCTCTTTTATACCAAAATATTTGGTGTACTCATCATACTTTAACCGAGTATGAACTTTAAATCCCGAAGTACTGCGACTTTTAATGGGAAGACCTGAATATATTGATGTTTTATGTGCAATTATTATCATACCTAAATATGTTACCGCTCAATTGGGTACGGCCTGCCATAATTACTTGCGCACAGGCCATTGCAGCTTTGATCATCCCCTTTATAAAGATTTTCAATTGGCTTATCGTCTTGTCCGATTCTTCAGAGAAATGAGCTTGGAGAAGTGCTGCATCATAGTTGTCGATTATGAGCAGAGGCTGAAATGTTTTCTGCTTCAAATGGACTCGAAAATGAAATAGTTATTTATCCAAAGTTCACTAACATATTTTTTAGGATAGTCGCTGACTCAACTAGCTGACTGACCAGTTATTGCTGATAAAACAGAAAAAGTTGCCTACTATTGATTGCCTACCATATCAATTACCTAATATCGGTTACCTAGTATTTTAATCCCATGTTTGTTTATAATATCGGTATTTAGCTAGTGACTTTAGCTAGTGACACTTATATATATATTCTTTATTTTTAAACGATCGAAGCTAAAAAGTAAAGTATCGGTATGTGTTTCTGGCACACATTTTGGTATGCGTCGGAAAACAGAGTCCTGTTTTCCGACACTACTTATTGAAATAGTAGGCAATCGATAGTATGTAATTGATATAGTGGTAGGGTCACATTTCGCGAGATTTCATGTATTTGGTTCCCCGGACTTCAATTATTTTTGTTTTTTGTCCAGTTTTATGACTATAAGTGCTCAAGGGGTGAGGTGGCTGGATGAAAGTCCATGAAAAGAACTACATGTTTGCCCAGTCTAGCCTTTGTAAGTTCTTCTTTGTTGCCCTGAAAACATGTGGTTATCTTTAAATTATCTTGCATAAAGCAATATGAAACCTTCATTATGTTTTTGGCTTGAAGTAGGATCATAAGACTAGACCTGGCGACGTAAAACAGGGTGAAAAATTCCTCCCCCATCCAGAATTAAACTCTCGATGTAAAAATCACCGCCCTCTTATAAATACCATGGTGTATAGCCGAATTTGGGAATAAATGGGTTAAATAGTTACCTTTTGTTGGTAGTGAACGCTCAGCATTTCAAGAAGAAACTTGATGCTTTGACTATCCCGGTGATAGTTTTCGTTATCCTTCCACTGCTTGAGACGTCCTTTTATTTTTCGTCTTTTTGCGAGGCTGTGTTCATTTGCTTCCTCTTTTTCGAAGATGTCTTTCAAAAAACCGTATTGTTGGTACAGCCGGGTCATTTCTGATCCATAAACTCTCTCGGAAAAGTGCTCAAGGGGTGAGGTGGCTGGATGCAAGTCCATGAAGAGAACTACATGTTTGCCCAGTTCAGCTGTCATGAGTTCTTCTTTATTGCCCTGAAAACATGTGGTTATCTTTCAATTATCTCGCATAAAGCAATATGAAACCTGGAGAAACTTTGGTTTAGCCGACTTCATGAAGAGTTCTCTGGCTTGGAACTGATCCACAGTTCGTCTATCTCCAGAATCAAGGTAATGTTCCCCAGTTGCTTCATCGGTGGAGGTGATATTCTTCAACTTCTATAAAAAAGAGCAATAAGCCTATATAAAAACCAATGTGAAAAAGGCCCTAGATAAGGTGGCTGGGTCTACGAAAAAAGCACAAATCACTGAGAAATCAGTGCAAATCCTCGCAATGACTATGCGCTTTACTGTTTAGTGGCTCAAAGCGACAAAAGATTGAATAGGAGACGGTAGGTTAGGATCCTATATATAGGGTGTCTCAAAAGTATTGGGTATTTTTCGAAAATTTTGTGAAGGTAGTCCCTTGTCCGGTCGATTCACAATTTTTTCGGAAATCTCCACAAAAGTATTATTTAGAAAAAACACAATATTTTTTTTTCATTTTTTCACCCCACTTCAGTTCAGAATAAAATGATTAATAAGGCAGAGCAAGAAAATTAAAAAAAATGAGAGATTAAGACCACTGTTGCGTAAATTTTCAAAAAACACCTAATACTTTTGAGACACCCTGTAGAAGCGAGAAATTAGTCGGAGAAAAAGATAATGTCCTAATGTTTTAAGCTTTTACCCCATCTGGGAAACTTATTTGTTGACAAATTAACAAAAAAATTTCTTACTTCAGTAGAGTATGGCACCCCATTCTCGTCAGGAAGTCTGCTCAATAGCGATTCCATCATACTCAAGTTAAAAGTTTTCAACCAAAATGGAGGGTATACAAAGAGATGGTGGCTCAAACGATCCTTCACTATTTTCTAGGAATTAATAGGTGATTCTTGGAATATAGTTGATGTAAAAGCCTGCAAAAAGTAAAACAAATATTATTTACCAAACTATGCCCGATGTATCCGCATAGAGAGTATTGCCCCTGACAAATTCTTGGAAATGTGAAAGATCGGCATTGATTTGGCGGTAATACTTTCAGCTCCTTGTAATTTCTAAAACGGACTTTAAAGTTGAAAAATAAGGAAGTCTGACCGTTATGTCATAAACGCAGCTCCTGTGGTGCTTGAATCAACGATGCTGCCAGTTTTTTTCGGGGATGTTTGATCTCCAGATGGAATATGACTGGTTGTTTCTGCTTGTCTTTGTACGTCTTGAGTCTTAAAAAATAAAAATAATTGTAAAATGAGACCTTGGTATTCAAGAGTGAAACTTTGAGAGTACAAAGTTACTAATTCAGAAACAATTTTTAAATTTTGAGCCTTTTAGTGCTTTAACAAATCGCGGCCTGACTGTAAGACCGGTGGGGTGATTATTATGCGGTGGAAATATTTGACGGCGGAAATTTTGGCGGCGGAATTTCAGAAGAGCCATCTCTATATAGTATTTGGGTCGGGTGGGTGGGTGGTTGGATCACACTTTTAATGTATCGTCAATTTTCAGCCACTTTTATATGAAAAGTCGGTATTGATGTTATATAATGGTGAAAACTAGAGAATCTCAGCTACAAAATGAGCTATCGAACAGTGGATTTTGAAAGGTTTTAGGGGTCGAACTGGTCCGGACAAGCTCTCAACTCAGTGGTTTTTTAGGTGTACTTTTTCCTATTTTTTAACTTCAGACCCAATTTTGAGCCACTTTTATAAAAAAGTCGGTGCTGATGTTTTATAATGGTGAAAACTAGAGAATCTCAGCTACAAAATAAACTATTAACCTGTAAGGTTAGAAAAGTGTAAAGGGTCGAACTGGCCCGGACAAGCTCTCAACTCAGTGGGTTTTAGGTGTACTTTTTCCTATTTTTTAACTTCAGACCCAATTCTGAGCCACTTTTATAGAGAAAGTCGTGTTTATGTTCATGATGGTGAAAACTGAAGAATCTCAGCTACAAAATGAGTTATTAACCAGTGATGTTAGAAGAGTGTAAGGTCTCGAACTGGTACGGACAAGCTCTCAAGTCAGTTGCTTTTTAGGTGGAGTTTTTCCTATTTTTAACTTCAGACACAATTTTGAGCCACTTTTATAGAGAAAGTCAGTGTTGATGTTTTATAATGGTGAAAACAAAATAATCTCAGCTACAAATGAGCTATTTAACAGTGGTTTTTAAAAAGTGAACGGGTTTGAACTGCCCGGACAAGCTCAAAACTCATTGGTTTCTCAGGTGTGGATTTAAGGTGGATGTTCCGGTTCAAACCCAATTTTGGCCAGTTTTTGCCGATTAATGTCAAATATCTCTGCGGAACCCTCAAGTTCAACATCTTGGCTTCCTTTTAAGCACAATCACGTATAATCGAAATTGGATAGGCGAGGATGGCGAGGGTAGGCGAGGATAGGCGAGGATGGGCAAGGGTAGGCGAGGATGGGCGAGGATGTGTGAGGGTAGGCGAGGATAGGCAAGGGTAGGCGAGGATGGGCAAGGGTAGGCGAGGATAGGCGAGGATGGGCAAGGGTAGGCGAGGATGGGCGAGGATGTGTGAGGGTAGGCGAGGATAGGCGAGGATGGGCAAGGGTAGGCGAGGATGGGCGAGGATGTGTGAGGGTAGGCGAGGATAGGCAAGGGTAGGCGAGGATGGGCAAGGGTAGGCGAGGATAGGCGAGGATGGGCAAGGGTAGGCGAGGATGGGCGAGGATGTGTGAGGGTAGGCGAGGATAGGCGAGGATGGGCAAGGGTAGGCGAGGTAGAGTAGCTTAGTCAACAGGTAGGGTGGATGATCTAACCTAACCATTAACGCACTCGGAAGATAAATCTACCCGAACTACTAATGTACATGAACAACTAATGTTCCGAACAACATAGGCGCCGATAGCGCCTACAGACCCTAGTTATGTATGTTTACTTCGGAATTCCAAATTTCTGAAACCAGATTCGTGTCCAGCATGGTCGCTTTGCTTAGAAAAATGCTCTCAGTCTCAAAAACTAGTTTCCAGGGCCCAGCTCGCTGCGCGGGCCGTCGTTTTATTTTGTTTTTATTTCCGTGGCCATTTTATTTTCGTAGTTGAATTTGAAACGAATTTTCGTGGATAAATTAATTAAACTATATGAATCAATCTATCTACAGATGATTTGGTTTTGGATCAAATCATCTGAACAAATTCGCGCCAATATAACATTGATGCGTACTTAGTGCTGATCCACAACAGATGAAAATAATATTTTGTGATGGAATTTTGAAGCCAAGCTTTGATATCAAAAGTGAACGATCATTGAAAGCGGCGGGCTGCGCGCGCCGTTGCTCGATTTTTTGCTCGGATTTGCTCGGTTCTGTTCATCGACTCAACAATTTTATTGACCTATGACAATTACCGTATTCACTCTATTAACTTCCCATGGGAAGTTATTTTCAACCCTAAAAAATCTTGAAATTGTCAATCGAAAATGGCCTAACTCTGAAATCCTAGTCAAAAAACCGAGGGGTGGGGTGTTATTAGAGGATGGGGAGTTAATAGAGTGAATACGGTAATTAAACCGATCGCATTGCTCCAATCAATCAAACCAATTTATTTATTTGGACTTGGATTGTCTGGATCGATTCGATAAATTCGTGCGATTGATTCAACAAACTGGAAAGGTAAAATAAACCAATCGAAACAACCAACCAATCAGCTGTATCGAAACTATCTCCAGTTGGAATGATGCAGCCAGTTGGAACGATAGAGGCTGTTGGATCGATACACCAGTTGCAGTGATGTTAATAAGTGTATAAAAGTGGATGTGCACTTTCAAAAGTGCATATGCATTTTGAAAGTGCACTTGCATTTTTGATGATTCACTGTGCAATTTTATGGCTTATTGTTAATCTAAAATTTTCTCAAATCTTTAACAAGTTTTTTTGCTTTGTAATATACAAGACACCTTCCTGATATTTACTTAAGAATTCCGGTACTTCGTTCGGTCTGTCCCCCTGTGAAAAAAGTATTATCAGTGGTAAAAGTAATACTCGACAAACCTAATCGACAGCACTTTTGATCAACATTGTTTTGGTAAAGGGACGTTTCAGCACTTTTCAAATGAAAAAAGTGCTGAAAGGCAAATAGTGACTTTTTTGAAAAAAATTGCCTTGGTCCCCCTGTGGTTTTGAAACCGCCAATAAGCAAGGTTTCAAAACAACAGGGGGGACCAAGGCAATTTTTTTCAAAAAAATCACTATTGCCTTTCAGCACTTTTTTTCATTTGAAAAAGTGCTGAAACGTTCACGCACCATTGTTTCAACCCTTTTTTTTCCCACACGTAAAAACAAAAATTTATTTGGGCAAAAATGGGTTACAGTCGAACCTGGATACAACACCACCCCAAGGGACCGACCCTAGGTCGTGTTACATCGAAGTGGTGCTCTATCGAGGGTTCATTTGACTTAATTTTAGTCAAAGCTGACCAAATCGGTCCATTTTCGGGTGGTGTTATATCGGGTTGGTGTTGTATCCAGGTTCGACTGTAATTAGGACTGCTAGATTTTACTAAGGTATTTCAAGGAAATTTTAAATCATTTAAGATGTTTTTCTATAATCCAAACTCAGTTCTACTGAAAAGTTCGTGCATTAAAAATTTGAACCTATAAATTGGATGTTTACTTATCTCAGATATCTTCATCCACCTAAACCACCTGAATATTAGGTACTACCTGGATACTCCACCTTAGTCACTCTACCTAGGTAAAAAGCTTGAGCACAACCTGGATACCCTCCAGGATACAAACTACGTCTTCAAGACTCGATTCTGGGAAGGGTATACCTTATATCTTCTAATAAACGACCATGCTCTAATAAGCGCCCACCCCTAACTTTCTAATAAGCGCCCACCCTAACCCTAACTTTGAGGGTCAATATCTCAGCCCAGATCAAATATTTTTCGAATCTTTTTTTCGCGTTTCTTAACTCCCACGAGCTCTACCGATTCCGCGTTTTAGATTTGGTTGAGCAATGAAAATTTCGAGATCCACTGAGAATTTTTCAGATTTTTGGGGTTTGAAAAATAACGCCCATAGGCGCTTATTAGAGGAAATACGGTAATGGTTTTTAATTACCTTCAGCTAAATCCGAAAATTAGATCTGGAGGCTGCTGACCTGATTTTTTTCATCTTTTTATATTCACAAGTTTGATGTCAAAATGATTCTCACATTCTTGGCTATCCAACAAGATGGTCATAGCAAAGTTTAACCCATACAGAGCTGATTTACAGGCTAAAACCTGTTGAATTGCGATCGATCATTTTCGGGTTTAATTAATTTTTTTCTGAGTTTTTTCTTTACATCTCACAATTCATGTACTAAAATGTGAGACTTTAATTTAAGCTATCGAAAAAAAGAGAAATTAATATTTACTTAGAGCAAGAATTGAAAAAATCCCAATGATGTCCAATTCCATGCCATCCTACATACGTCTGTGTGCATTTTGCACGTCAATGAAAAATTTTGGTCGGCGCCGGCGCTGACGGCGCCGCTAACAATTTTCGCCCCGGCGCAAACGGCTATTTAAGCTATTCAAACGGCTTTTTGGTACTTCTCTAGTTGACATCACACCTCCAATTTTTGAATATTTTGTATTCGCTGGTGTTGATATTATGTTCCATTTGTGGTCTCAGCTTGCTTAAATGTATGTTTGTGAGTAAAGTAATAAAATTTTCAAAATGAATTTCAAACAAAAACCAAGAAATATTCAAAAAGACATATTCAAAATTGGGTTGTGATGTCAACTAGAGAAGTACGGCTCTTTTAACGGCTATGGCTCCGGCGCTGTTTTCAAAATTGAACGGCTAATATTAAAAAAAGACAATTATTCTTAATTTTAAGCTAAATCATATGAATTTTTGTGCCGCAATTTCTTACATTTCTTTAAATCTTTTATATATTTTTGATATCTCAGGTCTATTACTATATTTTTAAACATAACCAGGTATGGCTTGAGTTCAGAATCCCCCCACGGGGACTGATCAGGTGGAGGAGATAACTTCATATTCGTGTTTCTCGACCCCGATTTCATGAGAAAGCCGCGCGTTTTTTTGGTTCTGAGAAAAAAATTTTTTCGAACCACAGGGGGTATCATGGTTTTTTAGTCAAAATTTGAGAAATTTAAATTGGCGCCTTTTGAATTTTAAAGGATTAATGGCTGTATAGGGAGGGGAGGGAATAAAAGGGGGCCACTAATCACATAGGGCCACTAACAAGAAGATGTTGAACATAGTTTTGAATACTGGGGCCTACCGCATAAATAAACCTGGTATGCATGCTTTTTCATGCATCCAGAGTCACTTTCGAGTGATTTGTGTCTAAGGTATGTGGGTGTGCGCATCTCAACTCCAAGCCCCCAAGCCCGCGCCCTGAAGGGGGCGCAGGGGCTTGAGAGTTAGAGATGCGCGCACACCTTAGACATGATTCCGAGAAGTATCTTGACCATAAAATGCATATAGAGTCTTTTTTGCCACGCCAGTTGAAAAACATGGTGAGGCAGTCGAAGAATATAGATATTCAAATTTATAATGTTCTGCCATAAAAGTGGCCCCTTTTATTCCTTCCCTCCCAATACAGCCCTTATTCCTTTTAAATTCAAAAGCGCCAATTTAAAATTTTCAAATTTTGACTAAAAACCATGACCCCCTGCTGTCCGAAAATTTTTTTTCTCAGAACCAAAAACAGCCGCTTTCTCATGAAACGGGGTCGAGAAACACGAATATGAAGTTATCTCCTCCACCTGATCAGTCCCCGTGGGGGGGATTCTGAACTGCAACCCAGGGTATTATATGCTATTGTTAAAAAATTAATTTTTACATAACTTTTTTCACAAAAAAATATGTATTTTGATGAACTCCCCCTTTCAAATGACTCCACTTCATATGGATTATTCTCAGCATAGGAAAAATACATGCTGTTTCAAGAAATTTGCTGGATTTGAAATGGCTATTCCTTCTTTTTCTAGATCGAATTTCGAATTTGTGTTTTCGCTAATCGTTTTCTCTTGACGGGTGATTTTTGTTAAGTGTATAATGTCAAAGTACGATTTTTGCTTGGTCCCCTGTGGTTCGGGTTTTAGCCATCTAGGGGCCACATACAGACCAGGACCCGAACCACAGAAGGACCAAGCGATAATCGTATTTCTGACATTATACACTTAACGAAATCGCCCGTCAAGAGAAAACGATTGGCGAAAACAGAATTCGATCTAAAAAAAGTTATAGCCATTTCAAAGCCTGCGGATTTCTCGAAACATCCTGTATTTCAATATTCACTCACCACCGGAATTAATAGAGCAAATAAAAACGCTAATTGATATAGATAACAAAAAATTATTATTACTCTCACTGTAAATAAACATACTGTTAAAAAACTATAAATTTTTCATAAATTTACAGCAAAAACAAAATCATCAACCCGGCGCGGCGCTAGGACTTTTTTAAAAGAGGTCGGCGCCGGCGTCGATCTCGGCTCTGGAAAACACTAATGTCCACACTTCTTGAAACACCCTGTACTAAATTTTTTTATCAATCTTATCATGCAGATATATAATCAATCTTTTATAAACAGATGGAAAAGCATTGAAATTTCGGCAACCGGACATTTAGCATAATTTGTGCAAATTTGTCCGCGGACAATTAGCTAATTTGTGCAATTTGTCCGCGGACATTTAGCATAATTATGCAATTTGTCCGCGGACGTTATACATAATTTAAATTTCTCGAGTATCGATCGTTTTTACTTTCTTCTACAATGATTCATGAAATTCCAATTGCAATAAGCAAGAAAATCAATTATCTATCTTGTAATAGTCCAACTCGAAAATTAGAAAACAATTATCTATTATGTAACAGACACAGAGCGCGAGGCAAATAGACTTCATTTATAAACTCAATAACAACGTCCTGACAATCCAAAACACCTATTGTTCCAACATATCACTGTCATCACTTTCTTCTACGTCATCCAGGTCAGGGTGAAATCCATTGGCATACCAAAGCGCGTCTGAATAGAACGGAGAAAATGTCTCAATTGGTCACCACTGCGAGCTGCTTCTTTGAGCTTCTTCCCATTCCATCATAATGCATGAACCTTGATCGATCTGCGTTGATTTGGGCGTACCAACTGAAAGACTCTTCTGGATGTCTTCGTGTCTTGAATTCATTTATTTTACCACCAACGCAAGTTAAATACCGTTCAAATAGCATGACGGACGGCTTCTTCTTCCTCAACTTGGAATTGAATGACTTGCTTCTGTCGGGCTTTTCCACCGCCTGTTGTACTCCCTGTTCCAAGACTCTACTGTTGTTGGTTGGAAGCTGACTTTTACGGTTGTTGGTCCTGACGAAAGACCCGCGGCTGAAGTTGAGCGCCGGATCCCCGGACAGATACGTTTTGCGGAATAGTCCATGAATGCTTAAAAATCGTCTAGACGCATCGTGTAATGCAAGAACAAACCTGCAGGCATGACTTTGATCAATAATGTCGGGATCCTTCACTGACCAGACTTGCAAAGCCTCCACTCGGTACCATGTATCACATCTCGCTTAGGCAGATAGGCTACTTTGAGAAAAGGCTTCCAATCAGATGCTCATTCTGTAGAATTTGCCATTCCATGCTTATGAGCCCATTTGCGGTTTGATTGAGAGAGATGAAATACACTTTTATTGGCTCGGTAAGGAAAAATGAGACATGACATTTGATGGAGCTTGTTATCTATATTTGAGCACAAGAAATTCAAAAGATGCTCTTTACCTGACAATACATCTTGACATTGTAATTCTCGGGACAATGAGAATATTGAAAAACTCGCGTATAAGTCAGCTCATCTTTGTTGGTCATGCCACTGGCAGAGTCGTTCATCGATGTAAGCATGTAGAGTAGTACTATGAAAAATCGATATCAGTCAACGTTTAATTTTTTGATGTGAAAACACTGACCTGGTAGAATCCACGTGGGCTTGGGTATGTTGCGTTGTAAGCGACAGATTGTCTGCAAAAGCTGGTGTCCAACTGTGAGCGCCATACACTATCCACGAAAGATCTAGCGATAAATAAATAGACATATTAGGAAGGAAAATACATTTGGAAGTACCTGGTTCGGTCATTGCGAGAATCATAGACCATAAACTGCTGCGATTCGACGGTTCTTTGAGACTCATACGGAATAGACATTTCACGAGCTCTTTTGCAATCGATGGTTCTTGATTGATCTTTAAAACTAGTGGTTGACAAGTTTGGTTAACCGACCGGTCGTTAACCGAACCGGTTTGATTTTTGGCAAATTAACCGAAACCGAAAACCGGGTACCAAAAATACCGGTTAACCGAAAACGGGTACGTCAAAAACCGGTTTTTCCGTTTAAGCACTGGATAAAATGACGCTCGAAATGAATCAAATCTTTATTGTGAATGGTATTTCAAATAATTCAAAAATATTTTCGCTTGGTGGAACAAGAACAAAACCCGTTTTCCATTGGTCGCCAAAGGCGCAAGAATTCTTTTGTGTGTGCCAGCGACGTCGGTCAGCAGTGAGCGAACCTTCTCTATTGCCGGCCTTCTCTACTCTAATACACTCAGAAATAGTAGTTAATATATATATTGAATACACATTTATGAAGTGATGACTTTTAGAATGCATGGTAACTACCGCGGAGATTGCTTAACTGATAAAGAAGTTTGTTCGTACTGATAGTTTGTTCGAAAAGCAAACATCCAGGGCTACATGCAATAGAGCTGACGAAGACGATCGATTAATCGCAACTGCGATAAATCACACCAAATACAGTCGAACCTCGCTATAGTGGCACCCCGCTATAGTGGCACCCTGCTATAGTGGCACCTGGGACCGATTTGGTTGGTTTTGCATTAAATAAGGAAAACTGACATCCCACTATAGTAGCACCTCGATATAGTGGCACTACCATTATAGTGGGCACTTTATTTAGTCCGAGTTATGAATAAACTCCCAATATAGTGACCTTCGATCAAACCAAGAAAACCTGTATGGCGAATTTTTATGCATTCATTATTCACCTTTTCTTCAAATTTATTCAATCTCGTTTGTTCTTGTTTGATACTACGTGCTACCCTAAATTTCCGCGTACAACCCATGGGTTATACGCTGGAGCGGGTTATATTTGGGGTTATCTAATGGGTGCGAGCTACCTGTGGGCACAATTAATGTCAAAGCATCGGTACAGTTGTTAAAGGGGGTTTTTTGACTACTTTCAATATATCCTTTATTCAATATCATACCAATCAAAACTATCAAAATACATCAAACGAAACCCTTAGTCGTCCCATACTTAGGGGAGGACAACGGGTTTCCCCTGCCCACTCTTAAGCTCAATGGTTTTGAATAAACTAGTTTATGACTATTATTCAAGGCAATTCAAGGAAAAAAATAAGGATGAGAAAATATAAAGACGGATACAATAATACACTACAGGGTGTCGCAAAATTACGCTGTGCATTTTTGAAATTTTTGCGAGGTAGCTCCTTGCCCGGTCGATTTCCGTCTTTCGGAACCATACCGCGGAAATCTCCACATTTATAGGGTTTAGGAGATAAACACAATATAATTGCAGATTAACACACAAACAAATTTATTGACATGAAATTACAGCATTTTCAACACAAAATCATCAAAATGTTTTCCTTCTGCAGTGATGCAGGCGATCGAACGAAAGCGGGGCGGAAATCAGAATTCATTCTGAAAAACAGACAAATAAGTTTGGTTATAGCAACCGCTTTTTGAAGAAAACACACAAAAAATGTAAGAAATAAACAATATTATAAAAAAAATTCAAAAAATTTCAAACAACTTTTAAAAAGTGCACGCGTAATTTTGCGACACCTGTAGACACAAGAAAAAAATAAATGTCACTAGGGTGGAGTCGAACAAGTGAGGCGCGGTTATCTAGGGAGTGCGGAAATAAGTCGGAATTTAGGTACATTAGAAAACTTGGTGTTTTAGGTTCAATGACCTGTTTTAGTATTGACCCTCGATATAGTGGCACTTGCAAATTGTTCCGGTCCAGCACCCTTCGCTATAGTGGCATCCGAATATAGTGGCACCTCGCTATAGTGTCACCTTGAGACCGGTCCCAGAGGTGCCATATACGGGGTTGACTGTATGGCAAAAAATAATCGCATCGTAATCGCATGCATGCGTTTAAAATAATCGCATCACAATCGCAATTTGAGAAATTGCACGATTAATCGCAAAATTTCGCCATACTCAAAAATTTTAACAGCAGAATTACCTATAGTAATGTATGGTACATTTTTTCACCTGTAAAACACTTGGAAATCAAAAAAATCAGAATGAATCAGTTTTTTTTTCTCACCGCAGTGTGATCTTCCCGCAAAATACTTTTTTCTTACCTTAAAAATACTCTTTCTAACCGCAATTTTTTAAATCAGAAAATAACTTATATCGCTCAGAATCCCACCCAGAGTGGTCAGAAGCACCTGAAAGATGGTTTTTGGGATTTACTAAAAATATTAAACTTTCGCGAAAACTCAATTTCACGCATTAGAATCCGACTTTAATTGGCTCAATCGTTGAGAATTCACTCTGAACCATTCTTAACCACTACTCTAAGCATCCCAAACTGCTCCAAACAAGAATTTAAGTTTTCTGACAAGTCTAAAGGGTTGTTTACAGTGGTTAAGGGTGAGATTCTGAGTGATCGAGCTAACCAAAGGGGGATTCTGATGCGCACAATCGAATTTTGCGATAGGTTTACCCCCAAAAAGTCACCTTTCAGGTGCGGACAACTTCGGAGTCCCCTTTACCTGCAAACAAATTCCATTGAGCTCATTCCTCATAACCATCCCCCGCCCCTAAAACATCGTGAAAAATCGAATAAGCATGGTTTCAGGTGCAATTTTTTCTCTTAAATCGCTGAAAAACGATTTTGTAAAAAAAATCGAAAAATGAGCATTCGTGGAAAAATTTTGAAAAAAGCAATTTTTTAAAGATGCGCGTTTACTCGTTTACAAGTGCTGCTATGACCCCTAGCAAAAAAAATGCTCAAAATTTAGTAAAAACCAATTTAAAGAGGTGGTCGAATTGAAGTTGCGGCACTGTCCCACGCCCTCTCAATTTGCCTACTTTGGAAAAAGCTTTTGTGCATAATGATCAGTTGTGATTCTTTCCCGTTGTGATTCTTCGGTATGACAGGCAGAAAGGGTGTTATGTGATACAGTCCACTCTCGATACAGTGTAGCTCGCGGGGATCGGAAAAAGATACACTATATCGAGGGTTACACTATATCGAGGGTACACTGTAAGCCAGTTTGGCTTAGAGCTGACTAAATGAGGTTGAAAAATATACACTATATCGAGATCTACACTGTATCGAGGGTCACCTGTATCGAGAGTTGACTGTACTAATTCAACTTAACGACTGAAAAGATCGCATTATCAAGCTGACAAAAAAATACTACATGACAGATAGATGCGAGACAAGACGAAAAAAATCTAAAGTGTAAAAAGTTATATTCTCGTCGTGACAAAAGCAAATACTATTTGAAACTTTAATGTAGACGGTCATCTATCATTCGGCGAATATTCAGAGGTAAAGTCAAGACCGTCACCATACGGAATGCTAGCGAGTTGACCACGGTTAAATCCAGCAATCAAAGCACCTATTGAAGTACATTGGATGTTACATGTATATTGTGTTCTAAAGGAAAAAACTAACCACAATATCATCATCTGAAGCCGCATAGCTCTCTGTATCTTTCGAAAAACAGATCCATTACCCAAGCATCAATGCGTGCCTGCGCTTGGGCCTACAAAAGATTTCAAAAGACCACCTCAAGCATGTAATGTTTTTTTGCTAAAAGCACTAACCACTGAAAGATTTTAACATGGACAGCTGTCAATTCAGCCATTCTCTTAGACAAAAAAAATTGTTTGGCGACAATCAGAAATTGGTAAAAATTGTAGGACATTGAAGCAAGTTCAAAAGGAACATTTTGGTAGAACCGAAATGTCGAGAAGTAGTGTAGAGCAGACTGAATTTGCGGCAATTCTTCGTCAACTATAAAGACCGGAATGCAATTGGTATAAAAAACTTTATTTGTTATCATGAAACTTTTCGATTTGACTGACAGAAGATTAAAGAGCAATATATTTTTTCAATTGCTGTGATAACAGTATGCTTTAAATGAGAATAGAACCTCCGACAACCTTCAGTAACTTCAGCTGCTCTACCATTAGGCTACTAGCTACCAAGGATGGAGACTTTTATTATTTATTTCCTAGTTAAGTTCTCCACAAACTAGAAATAAAAAAAATTAATTTCTGGAATTTTATCTGGCCCTTGTGTTTTCGAAAGTCACGCCTCACACTTTTTCATCTAATTTTGCAATGTGATTTGATGCTTGAACATGTTTGTAAATATTTCTCTCTCGATTGAGCAGTCATATCAAAAGCGCAATTTTTAGAGATGCGCGCACTCACTTACCTTAGACATAATTCCGAGCAAGACTCTTGATAAAAAAAATGCATGTACAGACTCTTTTTGCACAGCTCCAGTGACCAAAAAGAGGTAGGATACCCTAATGTATATAATAAGGTATCCACGTACCCTTCCAAAATGGTTTACCTTGGTCCCCCAAGCCGAAAAGTCGAATTTCGTCAAAAAAATTTCCAAAACGGTTAAACAGCAACCGGATACAAATTGACCGGATACAGCAACCGGATACAGTGCGAATTTTGCCTTGGTCCCCCTGTTGATTTTTTTCAACTTTTTTTGATTTTTCGAATTTTCACGCACTTAGGTTTTAGGCTTAGGCTCAGGGTAGCCAGCGCACGTTAGGACGGACTCAAAGTGGGTTTAAACATACTTTTTAAACTTTTAAAAAAATTTGTATCCGATTGCTGTATCCGGTTACAATTTGTATCCGGTTGCTGGGCAGTCTTCCAAAACATGGTCGGCCGCGCCCGAAAAAACACGTTTTCTACACGTTAAAAGTGCTTAAACATCGAAAAAAACATCATTTTAGGGTGTTTTGGGAGGACACCAAATAACCCACTCCGGCTTTTTTCAACATGATTAATAAGCCTTGTGTTTTCGAAAGTGTGATTTTTAAGTTACATTAGGGATTTTGGTAAAAAAAAAAACAGCTAGGGTCTTTGACTAAATTAGTCCACAGAGATATATTCGGCTACAAAAAGAGAATAAATCCTTTCGTATGTACTTTGATATAATGAATCCCTGTATAATGTACTAATTTTTTAGGCTGGTTGAGTTTGCCTAAGCCTAATCTCTAGATAATGGACCCCCGCTATAACGAGCTCGCTCTATAACTAACAACTGCAGTCTGTCACCAGCGGTTCGTTATAGAGGGAGTCGACTGTATCTTAAGCAAGACTACATTTCTGAGAAGAAGACAGGTGTAGTGGAGAAAGCAAAGCGCAAAACGTGACTTTGAAAAAACTGTAGCCGCCTTTTTCGAATGAAAAATTTTAGCATAGCCAACAAGCAGGCCTTTTTTTAAATCACTTTTCAACCGTTGATTTGTTGGAATTTGCAGGACAGCTTTTGATTCCGAAATACTCGAAAAAGTTTTTTTATTCTTTATTTACAGCTACGTATTTACTCTATTAAACCATTCGGGGGATTATTTTTTATCACTGCTAAGTTATCAGCCAGCAAATTCAACAATCATGATTCTGATAGCTTTGTTTTTTTTTAAACTGAAAAAGATTATCTATCTAGATCGATTCATTTTGCGAAATTTTGTTTAGTAACAACCAAATGGACCAAGATAATTGTTTCACGAGCTTTTCGATGAAGAACTCCTAAGTCGACGAAGAAAGTGCAGGATGATCCTTTCGAAGATTTGTTTTTCGGAGATGACAATTGCTTGCAACGCAGAAGGTATTTTTGATTTTTTTTTTCTTCAACAAAACTTCCGTATACAGCTGCTGCGGAAGACAATCGAAAAATTTTTGAAGCAGTTTGAAGCGGTCTCTGGGAGATAAACAACATGATGACAGCCGGTCAAAGCAGCCAGACGTCCTAAGCTAAATGAACCACATTGATGACTCCCACGGGGTTGCTAGCTCAGAGAAATTTCCGAAACACAAGATTGATCCTAATGAGGGCCGGTAGGATCTCTGTCAAATTTTTCACTTTTAGTATTGGTTTCAGTACGAAATGTTTGAGGCATGAGGACAAGCCTGAGGAACAGTTCGTATGGTCCGTGAATCTCAGCTGACGTCGGAGCAATTGGTGCATGCTCTGCTAGTAGAATGGGAAGAAAAGCCGTCCAATGAAGTTCCGAACTTTAATGAATTAGTCTCATTTCTACGATCTGTGCAAGAAAGCGTGTGGTACGCAAAAAGGATTCCATCCAGTTTCGATGATATTGAAGAAAGTGATGAAGAGGAACTAAAAGAGGAATAGTGTTGAAATATGTTGTTCATTGGGCCTGTTAGCTTATACATGTTATTCTCCGTTGTCAATAAAGTTTGTATCAGCGCGAGATCACTGAGTCGAATGTTGATATGTAAAGGTTTGTTATTTTGTGGTCTTCATATGTGAAAAATCACATTTTTGCCGAAGAGCATCTTAGTCTCGTGAATTATTCGTTGCTTATGGTAGTTTTTTTTTGAAAACTTAGTACAAGGACTTAAATTAACTGATAGGATTTTTTTTTAAATATTAGAAAATGTCGCGCGACAAATTCTAAAAAAATTAGAAAAATGTCGCGCGACAAATTCTAAAAATATTAGAAATTGTCGCACGACAAATTCTAAAAATATTAGAAAAATGTCGCACGACAAATTCTTAAAAATATTAGAAATTGTTGGTAGCCGGGGGGGCCACCCTAGTTGATAGCTTATTAGAAACTAAAGATTCAGGGTACATGTGGGTGCTAAATAATTACAAAAAATTAAAAATCAACACACGAGAACGAAATGTTTTCAATAATTTAACGGGGATATTTAACGATTTTGACGGGTGTTTTCGATTTGAGCCTTTTTCAAATTCGTGAGACTTTGTTTTATCATTTTGAATATGACTGAACAGTATTATTATTAGTTCTATCATGATGGCAGGGTCGTAGCAGGGTCATGTAGGAGCACCTGAAATCTATCGCCAAAATGTAAAATGGTGTGTCCCGTGTCTTACTGAGCACTTGACTCGTATCCCGCGGGAGTATGAATGGAGCCTAACAAACTATACCTAAAATTAAATTCTGGTCTTGTTTTGTTAGAAATCAAGTTAAAATCCAAACAGAAGACCAATGATTAGGAAAATTTTGTGAATTGGCGGCGGAACCCACCACCCTGTTAGCATGGCCTTTGAAAAAAATTGGCGTTTAAAAAATCTAGATTTTGCATTTTTGAATTCATTGAGTATTATATGATAGTTTGCGAAAGCAAACATCCAGGGCTACATGCTAATAGAGCTGACGACGATCGATTAATGCCAACTGCGATAAATCACACCAAATACAGTCGAACCTCGCTAGAGTGGTTAAGCATCCCAAACTGTCCAACTGCTCCAAACAAGAATTTAAGTTTTCTGAAAGTCTAAGGGTTGTTTACAATGGTTAAGGGTGAGATTCTGAGCGATTGAGCTAACAAAGGGGATTCTTGATGCGCACAATCGATTTTGCGATAGGTTACCCCAAAAAGTCACCTTTCAGGTGCGGACAAACTTCGGTCCCCTTTACCCGCAAAACAAATTTCCTTTGAGCTCATTCCTAATAACCACCCCACCCCCCCCCCCCCCCTAAAACATCGTGAAAATCGACATAAGCATGGTTTCAGGTGCAATTTTTCTCTTAAAATCGCTGAAAAAACCAATTTTGTAAAAAAAAAATCGAAAAATGAGCTTTGTGGAAAATTTTTTGAGAAAAAAGCATTTTTTTTTTAAGATGCGCGTTTACTCGTTTACAAGTTTCGGATATGACAGGCAGAAAGGGTGTTATGTGATACTAAATTCAACTTAACGACTGAAAAGATCGCATTACATCAAGCTGACAAAAATACTGCATGACAGATAGACTGCGAACAAGACGAAAAAAAATCTAAAGTGTAAAAAGTTTATCTCGTCGTGACAAAAGCAAATACTATTTGAACTTTAATGTAGACGGTCATCTATCATTCGGCGAATATTCAGAGGTAAATCAGACGTCACCTACGGAATGCTAGCGAGTTGACCACGGTTAAATCCAGCAATACAAGCAACCTATTGAAGTACATTGGATGTTACATGTATATTGTTTCTAAAGGAAAAAAAACTAACCACAAATTTCTCATCTGGAAGCCGCATAGCTCTCTGTATCTTTCGAAAAACAGAATCCATTACCCAAAGCAATCATGCGTGCCTGCGCTTGGGCTACAAAAGAATTTTCAAACGACACCTTCAAGCATGTAATGTTTTTTTGCTAAAAAGCACTAACCACTGAAGAGTTTTAACATGGACAGCTTGTCAATTCACGACCATTCTCTTAGACAAAAAAATTGTTTGGCGACAATCAGAAATTGTCGTAAAAATTGTAGGACATTGAAGCAAAGTTCAAGGAAACATTTTTGGGTAGAACCGAATGTCGAGAAGTAGTGTAGAGCAGCTGAATTTGCGGCATTTCGTCAACTATAAAGACCGAGAAATGCAATTGGTATATAAAAACTTTATTTGTTATCATGAAACTTTTTCGATTTGACTGACAGAAGATTAAAGAGCAATATATTTTTTCAATTGCCCTGTGTAACAGTATGCTTTAAATTAGAATGAACCTCCGAACAACCTTCAGTAACTTCAGAGCTGACCTTACCATTGGCTACTAAGCTACAAGGATGGAGCTTTTATTATTTATTCCTAGTTAAGTTCTCCCACAAACTAGAAATAAAAAATTAAATTTCTGGAATT